>VYZQ01004640.1:0-64091 GCA_013400655.1 Mystacornis crossleyi
AAAAAAAAAAATCCAGTCCAAATATAAATGGGAGGAGAAGAGACAGGGAAGGAAAGCTGGGAGCCAGCTGTTCCAGAGCAGGACCATCTCCGTGGCTGTTTCTGAGTGTTTGAACTCCTGATTGACACAAACAGTTTGGTTAATAGCGTCACCAAATAAACACAGCCCGCGATACCACAGCCATTCCGGGGTAATGTTTGTCAAAATGTGTACAGTAGCAGAACAAAGGATACAGACTCCTGAAACAACTGCTCTGAGGTCCAAGGTCTGTGCATTTGTGTACATTCGGATTTATTTTTCTTACGGGGACAGAAATCCATGCGTTATGTTATAAATAAAATAGACTGGTGCCTGGTCACAAGCCATGGTGACAGACTTTGGAGTGGGCTTTGGTTTGACTTGTGTGTCTATCTAGACAGGCTGCTGGAAAAAATGTGTTACCCCTTACAGGGTTAGACCCCCAGAGACCCCCGTACATCTGTTCACTGGGTCCTTAACTGGAACACCTTGTTGGCACTCAATAAAAAACAATAGTAAATGATTAGAGATAACAGCTTCCATCCTGTCCATGAAGGAAGAGCAGACAAGGCTCCCTCTGGAGCCTCTCAGTGCTGCTGTTTAATCAACAGAAGGGTCACTGTAGAGCAATTCAGAGCTCTAGTTTGGAGTGAAGGGCAGCCATCTGGTAACGTAGAATATATTTCTGAATATAAGATGATATATTTGGGGTTTGCTAGTGTTAGAGCCCCTTGTTTTGTTAGGCTCCAGCCAGGAGACTTCCCAGACACTTTTCCAAAGCAGAACCCTCCTTGGCTTGAGGAGAAGGAATGGCCATTGGCTTCTCTTTACTCCAGAACTGTGACTTTTTGTCTTCACTTTCAGAAAATATTTGCTCTCCCCCTTTTGATGTGAAATCCAAAATAGGGATGCCAAGAAAGAGCAGAGAAGGTCACAGATTCTGCTTGGGTTTCCTGTTACCTTGGCAATGGATGAATTCCTGTTTTTGTTTACCTGATGGATTACGTGCTCCAGGGAATTCAGCTACTCTGCATCATTCGGGGGGAGTAAGGGAGGAATTAGACACTATCAGCTCTAAACCAAAAGCTTGTTGAAACAAGTCCATTCAAAAATGCCCTTTTATTAAAACCAAAGAACATATGGGTGCCATATTTTGAAGGTTTATTCTGCTTGGTGTTTTCACTCTTAGTCTTGTAATTTCTTTCAAGGTTTTCATATCCCTTGTGAACTTGCTTTTCCAACAGCTGCCTGCTAGAGGTTGTTTGAGAGAATTGTTTCAGGCGTTAGCTACCTGGAGTGCAGGCAGTCATCTCTATTCTGCTCAGGACTCAACAGGATGTATTTATTCCCAGTGGATCAAAAATGCTGTTGGCTTCACCTTTTACTGGTTAGCGCTTGTCTGATAAGCAAATTCGCCTCAAATTCTCACCCTTCAGTACTGGTGGGATAAACATCTAGGGGTAATCCCAGGAGAACCCTGTTCTTAAGAGCATGGCAAAATTGAAGAGACAATTCAGGAGGTCACATTATTCCCATCTTTGTAGGAATTTAATGTTTATCTGGAGTCCTTCATGCCAGTTTATGTGATTCCGAATTGTTCATCTGCGAATGTTTTTCGTACTAATGTGGAGTTTCCTGGGGATTTTGTTTTTGCTGAGGGTATATTTTGAACTGCCATCGCGTCTTGGATCATTTTATGAAAATTAGCCTGCCTGTTTTATATACCTGTACAGTTTTTTGCAGTTTCTCTTTGTCTGTCATGCTGAGGTGAGTTACTCGGCAGGACTCTTTCTCACTTCTGTTGTGCATTCACAGCTGTACCACGTTGCTCAATATAAGTGAGGGCTTTCAGGTTAGAAAATTTTGCAGGTGACCAGTTTAAGTGCTTCTCTGCTGGTGGTTTTCAAGCAAAGTAAGAGTCATCTGCAAATCTGAAAATTAGACCCTTCAAAAAACTTACCTCAACCCCAAAGGCAGTTCAGCTCCAGTTCTTCCCTAGTCAGGCTTTTAGCACCTCCTGCTTCCTCCTGTGTGCTGCTCCCATAGTGACATCCCACGTGTGTTTTACTGCGACTTGGTTAAACAGCAGCGCCCATTCAGGCCTGTTTGGTGCAGAGGTGAAATACAGGTACAAGATGATCACTGCTTAGTGGGTTTTTTCCTACAAAATGGCACAAAGAGCAGAATCTGGCATCTTTTGTAAGCCACTGTAGGTTGACAGGTGGTGTGGTCCGAAATGTAGCCTGTGGGATAACTGCTGCAAGACTGAGATGGTCTTAGCAGTTGTAAGAAGGAAGTGGGCAAAGAGTGGAGAAAGAAGACAGCTGAAGGCTACTGGAATGTGAAGCAGCTGGGTTGTGCCTTAGTCAGTGAAAATCAGAAACTGGAAACAATTGCTAAATTTATTTTCAGTGTAAGCAATCGTTTTCCTTGAACCACAGTGACTAAATATATCTCTTGGTTGTGATTTTTATGTGGTGGTAACTCACTGGCTTCTGCTAACCTCCTGGCAGGCAGAAAGAGGAGTGGAAGTTCGCTGTCAGTCAAGATCGTAAAACAAATATCCCTCATTTAGATCTCTTGATTCACTTGCGTGGCTTTGCTTTCTGCAGTGTATTGCCTGAGTGGAAGAAACCTGGGTGTTTGTTTCTAGGGAAGGGAGTCAGTCTGTCACTCCTCTTTCAGGTTTCCTTGGGGTTTTGTTCATATTTCTGGAAGTTTTATATTGCAGTCGATGCTTCAGCTGATTCTAGTAACTGTTGTAGGTCCAGATAGACTCTGATGCCAAAGGTGTGGGTCTTTTTTTTAAAAGAAATATACATTAAGACCTTATTATTCCAAAGTTGAAAGCCTGAGGGTAGAATTGGCAAAATGAGCTTTGCTGTGGACTTACAAATCCTTTGGAAGGAGAGCATTCCATCCAGAATCTTACAGCAGTTGAACTGCGGGTGGAGGAACATAAAGAGCTCACTTCATAGATTTCATTTTAAAGAAGCTAGAGAGACGTTGTACCTTCCTTGGCAGAGGCACTTGATGGCTAATCAGGTTTAATTCAATCACCCAATCATTTGTGTGTATTGTAGGTAGCTCTCAGTGGAGCTAGTGGCAGCTGGAATTGTTTGTTACTGTAGCACCCAGTTTGGAAGATCCCTTGTACCCCAGCAAAGGTAAGATGATCAAGAACATCTTCTGACTTTGTGCCAGATAAAACACCAGAAACTATGTTGTATATTAAAAATAACAAATTACACGTCAGAACTACAGGTAGGGTGATTTAATAGCCTCCTTCCTCTCCCCCTCCTCACCACACCCATCATTTTACATAGTTTGAATACATATAGTAGTGAATATAACTTGTTCAGTTTTCCAAAGCATATAATTACAACATTTTTTCTGCTGGAACTCAAGGTTTGGGATCTTTTGGTAGTTTGGGAAGCTTTTGTCCTCTGTGTGCTGTTGCTTAGCATGAAATGAATCCTTCCAGCTTGTATTCTGCCTGTAGAGACTTCACATTATCTGGAGAAAAATCCTATGCATGGAGAGGGGTCCTTCAGCTTCTCAGATTTGTGACAGAATAGGCTTTTCTCTCTGAAAAGAATTGAAAATTTATTAGGCTGGAAGTGCCTGAATACTTGGGAAATTCTCCTTTGGAGTTATGTCTTTCCTTTTTCTTTATCAGCATGTGACTATGGGATTCAGCCAGTGTCATGGAAGGAATATTAAAACCACACAGCTGTTGCAAAGATATTAGCTTTGTTATTTGTAATTTTTTTCTAAATAACTGAAGTTTGGTTTGCATGGTCTACAGTTGAGAAATACTGTAGAACATAGTGGGATGAGGGGATGGTGAAGGAGAACAGTGTGTCATTCTCAGGGCTTGAAATCAGAGGAAAAGGGAGAACAGGTTGAAGGAAAACTAGATTTATTATCTTTGCAAGTTTGAATATGCAGCCCCAGACCCCCAAGGTGTATAAAACAGTGGCCAGAGAAGGAAAAAGGGGCATCACAGGTTGATGGAATGGCTGGAAAGACCAGAAAATGAGTGAGAGGATGCCCAGCCCACCGGTGATGGAAGAGGAGGGAGCAGGGGGCTGAGTTGCGTGCGAGGAGAGCAGAGAGGCAGAGACAAGACTGATGGCAGAGGGGGAAGTCAGGCAAGGAGGACGTTCCCGACGGCTTTCATGGGAGCTGTTCCAAGGCAGGGAGACAGGAGATGAATTTCAGCAATCCGGAAAAGCTGCAGGAATCCTGCAGGTTGGGACGTGCTGCCAAAGGAATGTTCTGCAGTTGTGCTGTTCACGTTACTGCAGCCTGACAAATTACAACTTTATTCCCTGACCCACAGCATCCACTCTCAAAAATACATTTCCAATCTCTTCTTAAGGTGTCTGACGTTGGCACTGACAGCGCAAACAATTTCATCTGTATGAGAGAGAAATGATGTCCTCACGTGTTCTGTGAAGCAGCCTGAGAAGGCTGATGGATCACATTATTGATCTACTTTTATTTGGGTTGCATATTTCAGTGCAAGCTCTCCAGCTTTGAAACAGTCTCTTCACGTTAAATGTCTTTGCTGCTTGAGCTGCTGCCAGAGCTCACCTTCTCTGGAGTTTGTAAGATAATGTTTCCTTGTGAGAGCAAGGGAGAAGTGATAGGAAGAAAGATGGTCTGTATCAGAGTGTTCACTTGGTGTTGTGGGAGGTACAATATTCACAGTATTTGGGAGGACTGGTTCTCCTACACTTGCTTTCCGTGGTATTGTATTTAGGAAAGTATCTAAAAGATCCAAGAATTGACAAGAGCTATATTCTAAATAATTTTTGGTTCCTGTTTTATAATCACTCTGAGGATCGAATGAGCATGGGCGGCACTGAAGAAGAGATTTCTTAAGTATAGAACTGAGGTTTTTGAATTGAAAAAATGCATGTTTTGCATTATCTTACTTTACCTGGGTGACGTTTTCTGCTGCTTTGGGTAGAGTTTTTTTCTGGTGCCATGAAAATCCTGTGCATTTTGTGATGTAAGTTAACATCTTGGCGTGGCCATCAGTGCCTCTGAGGAAATCCTAATCCATTATTCTGCCCAGGGAGAGAGGTTAAAGCTTGCTTGCACTCTCATGCTCTCATTCTTTCTCTCTGAAGGCTTCATGGGGGGATGCCCTTTGTTGAGTACTTAACATACTCACTGAACCAGTCCCATTGATATTCTAAACAAGATCTTTAATTTCATCCCTGATGTGTACAAAATCTTGGGGTTTGAAAGAAAATTCATGAGAATTTTCTTTTATAGATTTCTCGAAAGAAAGGAAAAAATCAGTGGAGGTTAAAATCAAAGAATAGTTACTCACGGTGGGTGAGGTTGGAGGAAGCAGATAGTGCAGCTTGGCTGGTTGATTAAACCTGGATAGAATTTTACTGGGAGACTGAATATATAGTTCTGTATCTGTTCAGTGTAGTTTGGAGTCTTTAATAATTGAAATGGGAACCAAAACAAGTGTGTTCCCAATATACAGCACACACTGCTTTATCCCTTACCTTTTGATGGGTTTGTTTGGGCTCTGTCTACCAATCTGTCCTGTCTGTGCTGCCCAAGAGGTGCTGAAGTAGCCTCAGGAATTAATTCCATATTTAGAAAGTTTCCTTTACGAACCAAACATCGCAAAGGGCACCCAGGGAGATCAATATGGCAGTTCTGGTTGTAGAGTACATTCCAGTCAATTCTGGAGAGCAGAGCTCCGTGAATCCATCTGACCACGGGTTCAGTTAGCAGGACAATACTGGTTAAACACAGTTTTTCTTGGGTGTTTTTTGATCCTTTCAGTTGTGCTCTTACTATATTAACTTTGTCAATTTGAGCATTTTGCCTTTTTTTTTCCTTTTTAATGCTTAATGCAGCCTTGCATTTCACAGCTGAGAGTGATGTGTGCTGCAACTTTCATATGTAAGAAAATGAAACATTCCTCTTTGGATATATATTTTCCATCTTAATTTTTTTTTTTTAAATCTATGTTTTCTACTTCTCTTAGTAGAAGAAGCTTTAAACTGATTTATATACAAGAATAATACATTTGAAGAACTAGGGAATTCTGCCAAAAGGTTTAGTTAGAACTCATTTATGAATGTACAGGGATTTGCAGAAAATGTAGAGCACTGCTTTGTGCAGGAGGTGGTTTGTCTGTATAAATATCCTTGAAAGGTCACATGAAATCAGATGTTAAGGCTGATGCCAGGTTTTTGACTGAGCATAGTAAGAGCAGTGCAGGGGTTGAATTTATCTTCTACTGCTTGGAATTGCTTCTCCAGGGCTGCTGTGTGGGAAAAATTTGCAGTACCCGAAAAAGTTGTGCATCTGAAAGTCCCATGACTCTAAAAACCCCATAATCTTGTACCTTTATGAGCAATACCTAGAACATAATTGATAGAAACTTAGGTGGGGAGTTTCTCTGTTTTCAGCTCAGTTTTTCTGGTTTTTTCTGTGTGTAGCTGTTTGCTCTTTGTCACTGGAATCAGTGGCACTTCTGTCCCCTGCTCTGTCTGGGATGTTGTTTTACAGGAGAAACACTTTGGAACATTGTAGAACCACCCTGTTAAATGATGGAGTGAATTTAAGGAATGGTATTTAAAGTACCTGAGCTGACGCTCTCAGCTCTGGTCAGTTTTTTGATATTCAGGTGCATAAAATCCCTTTAAAGAAGAACCACTGAGTCTTCATGCATAACTTGGCACATCTCTCAGAGATAAGTCTGCTCCTTGTCTGCACCTCTCTTCTTTAATCTGTAACATCCTTACACGAGGCAGTCGTGATAGCTCATCCATCCTCTGTTACAGCTCTTGGACTTACTGGCCAATTTCTGTCAAACTTCACAGAGGAATGGATATTAAAATTTATTTAAATTTCTGCACGTTTTCTGAAGAAGGCTGAGGAGATCAGAGAAGCTGCAAATAGGGCCTTCATTATGGCAAAATTGAAAAAGTAGCTGTCCCGTGTTTGTAGCCTTTTGGCAAACGTAACTTGTGAACGGCCTGTGATGGGGAATGCCACGGAAAAGCAAAATCTTTGGGGGAAAAAGGAAATATGTGTGTTTTGGAGACAGTTCAGAGGAGCCAATCAGGGGCAGTGAAGGGTGGGTTGCCGATAAAAGCCTGGTAAAAACTGCAGGGCAAAGAAACACTTAAAAACCGTGCCAAGGGAGAATTTGATTCTTGGTACTCTCTGTGCCTATTTCCAGGTAGGCTTTAAACAAAGATGGTTTTGTTCCTGTCTGTCTCAGGTGAAAGCACTTGTATAAATTCCCTAAATATTCATTGGCAGCTCTTACTCTTGGATTTTCTCCTGAAACACAACCCGGTTCATTAGACCTCAAATGTGAGGTGTGTGTTTCACTGCAACACTCGGAGGGCTCCCTGGAGACATCAGGTGCACCACAAGTGATACCCAGGAGAACTTCCCTGAGCTTCCATTTGGCTGGCAGCCTGGTGAGTGCCAAGCTCCAAGGGATCCAAACCCTCCTTTGCTCTGGGCAGAGGAATTTATCTGTGAGTCCTGAGGGTCTTTTGGCAACAAGATGTGTAAGAATGTTAGTAACAACGAAAAGGATGTTGGAAGGTTGTTGATTGCCCGTGTCATTGTTTTGATACTTCTCGAGTTCTGTAAGGACTTGGGACTGGTATAAATAATAGTGCCTAAGGTTAGAGCCACTGGTCATCCACTGCTGGGGCTCCACTGGTAATGTCACCAAAAAATTCCCCCGTCAGCTGTGGGCATAACTGCTTCTGAAATCATTCCCGGCATGCACGAGCTGTTAACGTGGCTGTGGATCAGGATCCTGATCCAAGTCTGTCGTGCCTGCAAAACACCCTTCTCAGCCATGTTGCCAGGCCACTGCTGTGCCTTGTCCTGTGAGAAGGCTCAGATTTTTCACTGGAAGGGAAGTCAGGCCTTGGAATAAGTTGCCCAGAGGAGTGCTGGAGTCACTGTCTCTGGAAGTGTTCAAGAGATGTCTGGATGTGGCTCCTGGGAATATGGTTTGGGGGTGATTATGGTTGACAGTTGGACCAGATCATCTTGAAGGTCTGTTCCAGCCTTGATGATTCTGTGGTTCTGAGAGCTAACAGGCTGTAAGTTTTATTATTACTGTTAATTTGTTTTTACCATTTAATTCTTTTCAGATGAGATAATTCACATCTAAAAGCTTTGGCAACATAGTATACTAAGTTTCAAATATTATCATAATGGGAAAGAGTCATGCTGGAAATATTAGTACCCAGTTGTGTACATTTAATGGAAGTGTTATTCAAAGCTTTTATGTCCAAAACAGTAACACTGGTTTCTGTTGATGCTGCACGCTCTGATCTTAACCTTTGGGATGATAACAAAGCACAAAAACTGGCTCCTCCTGCAATCCTTTGCCCTTGAAGGAGTCATTTAGTTAAGTTCCTTAATATTTTTGCAGCTGTGGTTGTGGTTTATTAACTGATGCTGCCTTGAAGAACAGCCTGTGTCTGCAGCAAAGTTTTCATTACTCGTCTGTCAGTACTTGCAGAGTAAAACAAACGGGTCTGAGTAGAGGTTTCTCCTCTTCAGTCTAAATAGTTTCTTTCCCTCCATCCCTGCTATTCTACCCAAGGAGAGGGTAGAGAATAGTTCTGATGCAGTGCATAGTTGTATTCTGTGGGATAGGAAGATCTGGCCTGCTTTGTCAGGATTATTTTAAACTATGATGTTTAGAATTTATTAAATGAACTAGAGGGAATTAAAGACATCTCTTTCCCTCAAAATAGTCTCACTTCTATAGCAGTGAAATGCCTTTTTATCCTGATTCATACCAGCTGAACAATCTCCAGAATTTCTCTTTTGCAGGTGGTAAAATATGACTTTGGACCAGTTTAACAATTTGCTTGTCAGGAGAAATCCAGGTGAGTTTGGTTTGGTTTTGGTTTGGTTTTGATTTTGTTTTAACATAGTCCTCAAAACTGAAAATGAGATAACCCCAAACTGTTATGTTGCTGTTTTTACTGATGCAAACTACAAGTTCTGCAGTAATTGCCTTGGCCTCTGGGTGAAGTGCAGGAGGCCCCTTATCTGCCTGGGTTTTCGTGGGGTTGTTTTTTTTTGTGTGTGATAATTGCAGATGAAGAGCACATCACATTGGGAAGGCCCTACAGAACAGGGATGTCACCTCTGGGAGGTGATGGACATGAATTTCGTGCTGATGAGTGGAAGGACCTGGAGGAACTGCTGTCATGGTTGAGCAGTGGGTAGAAAATGCTGTGGTGTCACAGGGCAGAGCTGCAGCTAAAGGATGAGCTATAATCAGTAGGGGAGAAGCACTTGCAGAACGCAGGGGTCTGACTCACTTGACCACGTGCCTCTCTTGATTTTCACACTTGACTGTGACAAATATCCAACGGAATAGCAGCCAGGCTAGTGAGCAAGTGTGCTGAGAGCCAGAGGTCTGTGCTGACCTCCCTCTGTGCGTGTGGTTTTGGGGGGAAATACCAGAGTCCTTTGCCTCCTTTTCTTGTTGTGGAGTCTAGTTTTGCATACTTTTATCGTACTTGAGAAAATCAGGGTGATGTAAAACCTCACACAGCAGTTCCCTGGCCATGAGATGTAAAGAGCTAAGGCCCAGCCCAGTAAAGGTGACTCATAACTGGAGCCTTGCTTTGTGCCTCTGTACCTACGTTGGTACACGATGTGTTGGCTGGTAAACTGGGGCCAGTTCCCCTAGCACATGGAGCTGCCATCAACTGCATTTTAAAGTCTGTCCAGCGGGAGTCTGCTCTGAGAGTGGAAGGAACCAAAACCTCTGCCAGACCTAGCTGCGAGCGTGAGGACCTAGTTTGGAGATAAAAACTGATTAGTGGATAATTCCCCCAGAATTAATAATCTCTGCCTTAAAAGATGAGTTGCAGATGGTTTTGGATGAGAGAGGGAGAGAGATCAGGTTTAAAATGTCATTCTTTCAGTAACCTGAATCTCCTGACCTTACGTGACACTGCAGAGATTATTTCAGCCGAGTAAGACCAGGAGGAGAGGCTGGCTGGGGGTGTTGTGGCCAGTGCTTCCTGCCTTGGTCTGACCCCGAGCCCCAGTGTTATATTTACCTGGTAGTTTGAGAGGTCTTTCACTCCACAAGGTCAAGGAAAGCTTCCAAAATACAGGGAAGAGCCATTTTTAACTCCCCAAGTGAGGATTAGTATCTGACATGACTTCTTGACCTATTTTCGGATTGGTTACGCGTCTACCGATCTTTCACCTTTGTAAAGGTAACAGTACTTGCGTGTTTGCCTGTCCTTGACTGGAAAGCCTGCACAAAACAAAACTGAAACCTAAAACCCGGTTAAGGACTATTATGAGCAAGCTGTGTCAATTAAGGCCATCGTTTTGTGTAGCTGTGCAGCTTTTCAAATTACTCCAGCAAGACTCTCTTTACAAATGCTTTTGTATTTTGTCCGTTGACTCATCCATCTCAACACTCACAGTAACGTTCCAGTACTGTCTTATAAAGCCTGTGATTGAAACAAGGCTGTTCTTGGGCTGGTTCATCAACAGATGCAATTAATACAATGATGTTTGTTTTGACACCCTGGCTCACTGGCAGCATTGTAAGCAGCATTGCAACGCGAGGAGATCGCTGTGGTTGAGGACTCCATGTACAGGCAGATCACTCAATATTTGTATTCAGCTTAAAATCAACACTGACAGTTTCAGACCTCTACTAAGCTGGCAGACAGGCTCACTGGTGTGACCAGCGATGTTAACAAAAGGGCAAATCGTAATCTGCAGCACTTCTAATTTATTTACAGTCTTATAAAACTCCGGGTTTTCATTCTGTTAGAGAGCACCAGAAGTATAAAAGGAAAGCTCAGAGGGATTTTCTCCTTGTGCAAGTCAGGGAAGGTGGTGAAGGAAGTACGATTTGGACTCAGATATTTATTCTTTCAGTAGAACAATGTCAGTGCCAGACCAGTGCTTCTCAGATGTGTTTTACCCTGGGAACTTGTGTAAAACGTCTTCCTTTCCAGCTGTTTCATTTTTAGCTGTATAGAGGGTGTAACCATTGTTTAAGGGAGTGTTGGTGGCATGGAGCCAGTTGATATCTAAACCCTATCATGAATTGTTTTAAAGAGAGTATGATTTTCTGTACTGAGATACATTGATTACTATTTTTCAGGGCAGGAAGTACCTGCTGACTCCAGCAGTTGCCAGAGCAGCTGTTCCTTGTGAGTAAGACATAGAAAAAAATCTTGTGAAAGCCTTAATATCACTAGGAAGCAGCACGAGCTTAAATGATCAGTACCAAAGTCTAGTTAAGCTGTATGAAGAAGTGCTTCATATTTTCACTTGCTTGGAATTTTATATTGGGGGAAAAAAAATTCTGGTTCTTAGGGTATCAAAGTCTGTAGGATAGTTTACAGAGAGGTATTTAACTTCAGGCTAGTTAATATTTGTTGAGGCTTGTCTGGACACTCCCCAGACTCTTGCTCCAGGGTACAAATTTAATTGATTTATTCCATGTTGAGTTAATGCAGCAATTTCTGTTTCTGCAAGTAGGCATCTGTGCTGGCTGCAGGGTTTTGAGCATTTTCTGGCATGGTAGCACCCTGTTACCTAGCCTAGGTTTCTACTGGGACCTCTGTTAGGCAGGGCAGACACTGGAAATGCAGTCAGCTCCCTGTCCTGAACTTCCTGATAAGCAAGTTGGGACTTTCTTTGTTGTATTCTCTCTGTTTTCAATCACAGAGCTGACTTCTGATGAGATTATATATAGATTTCCATAGCTTTCTGCCAAAAGATTTGTTTTGAATTAATGAACATTTTGGTGAATTTCTGTAGTTGACATTTTCTGGAAAAATAAATTCTTATTTTGGCCCAGAGCCCTCTGATCAGTGCCAGGTGCGAGCAGCAGGCTCCAGTGGGCTCATCCAGGGTATGAGAGGCTGTAGCAGCACTGCTGACCTTTGGCTCACGGAAGAAACAATGAGCAAGGAGTGCAGTGCTCCAGATGTGAACCTGTCTGGGAGCTGAGTGTGCAGAGATAAGCTGCTGATGGGAAACACCCTCTCGCCTACAGCTTCTGCATTACCCGGGTGAACCAGTGCCACAGCTCAGCTCCTGAGATACCTCCAACCCAAGTTCAGTCACTTCCTCCGTTCTCCATTGCAGCTCTGGGTTTGAATTGCTTTTCATTTTGCGTTGTCCCTCGTTGTCTTCGAAACCAGGACACGATTTCCTCTCTGTCAGCTCTCCCTGCCCCTTGTTTCTCTCAGTTTGCAGTTTTTTTGGATGTGAACACCCGCGTTGTTTGCGGCGCGTCCTCTGTGTCACGAGGTTTGGACTCTGCAGCGTTGTCCTGGGGATGTGCAGGGATGTGCAGGGAGCAGTGGTACGTGTGTCACAGCAGAACAACATCCTGGTGCATCTTGCCCAAGCAGGCAGAGCTCCTCTTGCTGCTGAAGGTGATTCTGGGGTCATGGCTCGTGAGAGTGGTGACAGTGGGACGTGTGGAATGTTCTGGCTTATTCCAAGATCAAGATTTCATTTCCCTTGCGATAATTTCATGAATCAAAAAGGAAAATGTGTAATGCTTAGTGTTTTATGGTTTTAGAGCATTGTGCAAACATTTCTTCTGTACTTCTGACTTCACGATGGGTGGTGGTGGAAAGTCCTGTCTGTAGTGACGTAAGGACAGTGAGTACAACTTCTGCCCTTTCATTTACTGCTGTGGTTTTACTTGGTACTGTGGTCAGATGATCTCTCCTTCTCCGTGAGCTTCTGAGGGATGTTCAGTCATCACTGGAGCTGTGTAACCTGCGAGTGGGTTGTTAGTTCACGCTTTTAGGGATGCCATGAGGTAGTGAGAGTGGCAGACGTAGTGCTGGGTAGTGGTGACATCTCAGTCAAGGGGAGGATCCAGGTGATGCGTGCACAGATCATGCCACCTAGAGGAATGGAGCTGGCAAGGCTGCAGCCATGCTTTGCTGCCAAAATTTCAGTGGTCTTGCCAGTGGCTGTGTCGGGACCTTCTCCAAGCAGTGCCCTTGGTGGCCTTGCCTCGCAGTCCGTCATGGAGTCAAGTGTGAGAAGGTCCCTTCAGTTACAGCTCTCCATGAACTCACCAAACATTTCTCAGCTTTTCACATCAGACTGCTTTTCCTGATTTAGCCTCCTAAATGTTGATCCTCATCTTTCCCAATGGCTCAAGGACCTGAAATTAAGTTGTGGATCTCACCTCATATTCTCCAGGAATTACGGTGAGGAATCTAGTACAAGGTGTGATTTGATGGGATAACATTCTCCAAGCTCTGTGCTTTTTTTGGCTTGTATGTTGCAATTTCTTTTGTGGGAGACTGTTAAATTTCCCAGAAGATTATCCTAATTTCCAGAGTCTCAAAGTCTGAATTGTAATTAAGCACTTAATTTGATGAGGGCTTTTAGATGTCTTGCTAGTCTACTGGCAGCTTGGGGAAATACTTCCATTTTCCTCCCAGCTTCCCTTGCATAGGTTCAAGCTCAGAAAGCTGGGATATATTTAGAACTGGCAGAACCGCCAGCCAGGCTTCAGAAAATTGCTCCAAATCTCTGCTTTCTGGGTAGGTTAAAGCCAAATTCAAAAGAAGCCTGGATTTTCTGAAGAAGTTGGGGCGATGACAATTTATCAGTAACAAACGGGCAGTGGGGAATTTTAATAATACATTTTATTGCTTGCAATTGCATTGAGTTCCCTATTGCCACAAATGACAGTAATCAGGACATCCAACAGGGAAGCAATTACTTTATTTCTTGATCATCCAGACAGTCAGCGAGTTGTGTTACGAGATAAGCACATGGTTTGACCGGAGGGTGTCACCTCTTTGGGAATGAAATTTCTTTTTGACCCACTTTAGTCTAATATGTGGTACAGTAAGGTCAAGACCAATGACTTGGGCTCCTGGGATTTAATACACAGACAATAATGACTGAGTAGAGTCTTTTTCTTTTGTGTTGTTTGAGGTTAGGGCTTCTAGATGAAGTTTGTATCTTCTGCTAAAGTTTTTCTCTACTGGTTAAGTAAAACATTCTTTCTCCCCCCTCCCTCCTGTGCTTCAACTTTTATGCTTAAAATCTCTGGAACCATCTTGACGACTTTATTCTGCTGTGCCTTTGAATTGACCCCCATGTATTTTCATCAGGACATTAGGATGGCCTTCCCATTTCCTTCTATTCTCAGTTTAAATTTTCCTGTTACGGGAATGCTAAAAAAAAAGTTAAAAACTGAATTACAGTTAGTCATATGTTAAAATAACCAGACTAAAGCCAGCAGGAAGAGCATCCTCTCGGTGTCAGTGGATGAGGTCGTGTCCCTGCCCATGGCAGGGAGTTAGAATGAGATGATCTTTAAGGTCCCTTCCAACCCAGAGCGTTCCACGTTGGCTGTGGATGGATCTCTTGCCTCTATTGACCACTGGTGCATTTAACAGCCCCGTTCTGTGTCTCTCTCTTAACACGTCCCCCTTTTTGCTGATCACTTTCTGGCCTCCAGGCTACTGACAGCTGTTGTCCACTTGCTGCTAATTAAGAAAGCAGCATGAGCGATGGGAATGTGGATTGGAGAGATTGAACCCCCCTCTCCACTGCGAAGCGTTTCAGCCTGATTAAAGAGAGTCTGACTGACGACTGAGCAGCCTCTTTTTCCCGGCTGTCTCTCTGCAATAGCCTGGGTTCCTATCAGAACTCCCAGGTCAGGTGCTCTCCGTGTCTCTGGATCTGAGAAATCCCGTAACAATGAGCAGCGTCAGAACAGATTTGCCGTTCAAAAGATGGGCATGTGTGAAATCTGAGCCACTCTAAAACCCCATCTTTAGCATGCAAAGCGTCGTGTACGTCTGCGCTCTTACTCAGAAATTCAAATGTAGGTTGTGTTTTTTAAATAAAATGACACATACTGTATTGAAAATTTAGAACTAGCTATAGCAATCAAGATCATTATGAATTAACAGCACTTAAGGGGATGGACCAATGATTTCAAAGATTTTCTTTGTTTGTTTGTTTATGGATTTTTCCTTGTTTGCTTTGTTTCCTTGTTTTGGTTTTCCTTGTTTTGCATCAAGTCCCGGTGGGTGACCTTTTGTGCGATACAGTAGTGCTGTGATTTTTATGATCCAGCAAGAGAATGGGTTTGAACTCTGAAATTCCCTTTCTGGCCTGTGCCTCTGTGGAGGTAAAATGATTGACTGAGGTTAATATAATACAAGATTGTTGTGTTAATACACAACCAGAAGGTGTGAATTCGAGTAAGAGTGGTGGTAATTTGGCAGAAGAAGCCTCCTCCTGCAACGCTGATGCTCTCTGGAGCTGTTTACCCCCAGGAATATTATGGCTCTCTCTATTTCAGATTAGACCTCCAAAATTCAATCTCAATTCTTTATCTGTGATAAGTGGGCTCTATATAGCCCTGCATAGCCCCTAGCATGCTTTCAAATCCATGTTATTTGCTCTTTTCTCTGGAATTTAATTTCTCTTCTTCCTTGTGATTTTTCTCATGTTTGGCTGTTACCTTTTACCCTGGAGCTGAATGGTTTTTGATGTTTTTTGAGGTTCTCTTTAAAGGCACTATGTATATACAGGTATAAAATGTTTATTTCAATAAATAATCACTGCCAGACATGGCTCCTTAGGTGTGTGAAAATCCTTTAATAAACCATGTCTACCACAGTGTAATTGAACAGTAGGAAGATGTCTAGGGAGAGGAGGATGTGTGTTTGATTGTACTTACTGGTGTTCACCTTGTTATGCCCATGATCACTTTGTGAAAGGAGCCTTGGAGGATCTGATTTCAGCTTTTGTAATAAAGAAGTGCCTTACATCTGTTTGAAGTTGAACAAGAGCTGCTTTACCAGCATTATCCTACATCCACTAAACACTTAAAATATTAAAATGGTAGGAAGTGCAAAGTGTGGTGTGCTCTTAACGAGCTGAACTAGGCAGACTCTTTGGGACCTGGGTGATCCAGGGTGTGAAAGTGCCATAATCTCCTTGGGCAGCTTTTTGTTTTCACGTGAAGAGAGCAGATGCTGACACGGTGCAAATAGAAGAGAAATCCTATCAGTAGATTGGCCCTGAGTCCCCAGGCTGTAGTCTGTAAATACAGTGATTTATGGGTATTAGAGACGAAAACAGTGTTTCTTTTCTTCCTCCAAACGAAATATTATTTCCAAATAGATCATCTCATTATTGGACTCTGGTTTGGCTAGTAATTTTATAAAATAAACCTAGCAGCCTTAATGTTAGAAAATTAATGGGTTGATTTCTCTACTACTGAGAATTTACGGAGGCTCCAAATCCCTGTCTGTCTTGCTGTGGGAGGTAATTAAGGATACGAGGGAGCGGTTTCTTGGTTTGAAATATTGAAAATGCCTGTAAGCATTCGTACTGTTACATCTGGAGAGCTTGTTAGGGATGGTGAGATTGGTTCTGCTGGGTCATTTGCTGTGAGGATTGGTTATTCCTTTCACACTAACCTGCATATTGCTTGGGCATCTTTGCCAAACTGTTTACTGTGTGCTGCCTGTGACTGGCGGCGTGTTTCAGGCCCGTTATGAGAATATTATCAGGATCATGGTTAGTCAGTTTGTCCTTTAAAGCCACTCCTGGTGGCTTCAGGAGTTGAGCTGCCATCACTCAGGTAGGTCATCTGCCAATGGTGACGTGTTTTTGCATCTGTTCTGCGTGAGCTTTTCATGTGACTGATGGTGTCACCTGCTCTGAATCCCCACCTCATCAATTTGTGCCATGAATTTCTGGCTTGTAAAATGACAAACCATCACACGGTCATTTTGGAGGCACAGAGATGGCGGTTTTGTCATTAAAGGGGCAGAAGAAACATTCTGCAAATCTCTGTGTGCAAACCAGCTCCCTGTTTGGTGCTAGGTCAGGCTTTGTTTAAACTATTGATCAAATGTAAGCCTAGAGCTTTGCTGCTAGGCCTGGAGCTGCCTTTCCCTGCCCTGAGTTCCTGAATGACAAAGTATTGGTGTGGAGCTGGCACTTCTTTGTTGGGTTGTTTTGCAAATGTAGACCCAATTCTTAACCGGAGAGCAGAAAACAGAGATTTCTGCTTTACAGTGGAAAATGTTGGGGTTACGTTGTCCCGATTCCTTATAATAACACAGGAGTGTCCTTTAAATAAAAAAAAAAAAGACAGTTCATACAAGAAAAATCTCTTCCTTTGACGTTTATCTACTTCTGTTCAACAAAGCTAGACTTTATCTTTGAGAAACAACTTCCCCTATATATATGAGAACTATCTCTAAATATTGACCTTTTGCCTTCTAATTAGCTAAATCCATTCTGCAAGTGGACACTCATATTCCAAAGTAAAACTATGTAGGGAGTTCATTGGGAATAGTATGTGTGAGTTTCCAACTTTCACCTTGGTTTGAGCTAACTTTCCAGGATGGAGAAGCCCTCTCACTATAAAGTCAGAGCTACAGGGTTCTTGTGGTTTTGAATGTTGCCTGTTTTATCTTGATAAATTCTGGTGTGTTATAGTTTGAAGCGATTTCCCTAAAAGTAGATTTGTACAATTGCCAGAAAACCAGCTCAGCTCTTCACCTGCTCTGTTTTCTGCCAACAAATAGCAAATTAACTTGACTGTACTTGAAGTATTTTCTATATATTTTTAAATTTTACATTACAAGTAATTTGAATCCCTGTTGAAAGTATCTTCTGTCGGGGGCATCTTTCAAAAGTTCCCATATGGATTCAGTTTCATAGTTATGATTGTGACTGCTATATATAGTGTTGGTTTTTTTTATCAAATAGCAGCAATCAAGCCTTGAGGGGTGTTTTGTACCTATGGCTGGTGTGTCATATCAGGATAGACACGGAAATGGTGCTGGTTAAAGTCATACAAAGCTGTAGGAGCCTTTTGCAGAGGGACTTAGGAGTTTCAACACATTTTAATGAAGCCGCTTTTCCCAAACCGACTGCCTGTTCCAAGATTTGTTTGAGCCATCTTCCAGTTCTGCCCTCTTTGCAGTAGATACATAAGTGGCTCTCAGGTTAATGAGGAATGAGGGCACATTGAGCGTATTCAGACTTCTGGCTGCAGAGTTGCCAAAAATGAAGCAGGAGAGCTCTCTTCCATCTGTCATTCCTCTACAGAAATCAGCAGTTTAGAAGTGGATGTAGCTGAGAGTTTATTTGCTGAGCTTCAGAGTTCATGAGTACACAGAGGAGAAAAAGGGCAAAATTTATGTGTTTGCTTGGGGAGGGAGGCAAAAGTGAGTTTGCTTTGTCAATTTGTAAACAGGGTAGAAAGGAAAGGGAAGTTTCCTGAAAACATGTGCTAAAATAAATGAAGTCCAAGCTCAGATTGCAAATCTTGTGGAGTCATGCAGAGCGTCGTAGGAGAGTGGTCCTTGTGTGGAGCAGATGTTTGTGGAGGTCCTGCAGTCAATGGCTGCAGTGTTTGACTCCCCACAACACAAGGTTGTTTCTGCTGAGCAGAAAAAAAAAGAAGTGATGCTTTTTTACTACACTGACATGAAGCTTAGTACTAGATTCTTCTTATATTGCAAAATGTTATTAATAAACATGGCTCATATCTGCAAAGTCAGTTTTGTGCTCGCAACATTATGGGTGGTTGTTTTTTAGTTGAAAGATGGTTTATAGTGTTTCTTGTTGCTTTACTGCAGTGTAATTTTTTTGTACTCATTGGCCGGATCCAGGTGAAGACTCAAAATCCGGTTGAGGTGAAGCTTTTGCACGTGGGTTGTGCGTTACCAGTTGATAATATTGAGCCCAGAAGGTCTGGGAGGTGTTTACCCTTCTAGCAAACAGCACCACAGGTATTTTTATAAACATCTCTCGAGGTCTTTCTGAACCCAGCTGTGTGACATACTGAATGCAGTGCAGAAATCAGTGGGTTATCGCCTGGTTTTCACAGTGAAGGAGCATGAAGTTAATCAGGGTGAGGCTTTGACAAGGCACCAGGCTCAGCCTGGCCGAAGGGCCCTGCTCCCCGGAGGCGATGGAGCGGAGCCTGGCCTGACCCTGCACCACATGGCTCGAGGCCTCGTGGAGCTGAAGCTTCCTGTTACAAACTGGCTGCTGTTTTCCAAACAGACCTCCTAAAGCTCCAAAGTATTGCTCAACGGACTGCAAACTGAAATTAGTATTGATTCACCTTTCGGGGCTGGTGGCAGGATCACCACACAGTCGCGCGTTGTGTTGCAGAGACTTAAATAGCTTTGGCAGTTGTGGGTTTGCTGTTTTGTCAAAACCAAATTAAACAGAAATACTGTACAAAAATATTTCTTATTTATAGAATCCTAAGGTCTCTCTACCACAGAATCTGGGCACTGGCTTTTAAAACATGGGTTTTTTTCTGGGAATGGATCATGGTCTTTGAATGCATTCGTGTGTCTTCCTGGCAGGTGTGCCTGGCTTGTGGGCAAGATCTCACTTTTGAAACCCGATACCATGCCCTGAATGGGATGGGATATGATCAGGAAATGGGCTGTTGGTAAAAACATCATTCAAGTAGCTATTAATTCACCAAGATTTATTCTGTGATTAAAGAATAGTTTCAGCAAGATTGTAAAGAGAGGGTGAGATAAGGTTCCGCTTTGGTTTTGGTGAAATCCAGCCTGAGCTGGGTTCCCTTTAGCTGTTGAGTTGTTGTATATTAGTGTTGAAGGTGTTTCTTGAAATTCAGGCCAGGTTCCTGTGTGAGCAAACTGGAAGTTCATCGAAAAATTGAAACTGATTCTTAGAAGGGCCCACTTTTGGGAATTTCCATTAAAGATGACAGTAACTGTTAAATACACATAGGTTGATACAAGAAATAAATGTTGCATGCCAGCAAAGAGTGATGTGCCAAAGAAATCAGGCTCGGGTATCCCCTTGTTAAGTGGGTTTTCAAACTTGTCACTGCATTCGGCTGAGAAATATTCTGAAGTAGCTGGGGAATAGCTGCTTTTTCTTCAAAATTAAATTAACAACTAAAATTCTAGCGACTGTTTCCCTGCTACTGAAAACTCAAGTCTTAAGTAGGCTCAGATGAGTTAGAGATGGGATGGATTCCTTCAGACTCCCTTCCTGTTGTTGTTGACGTTTGTACAAATCTGCTGGGGTTTGCTGCTGCAGAAATTCAGTCTTCTGTATCTTTGAAAGTCAGGATTTGCCAGAAAGAGTGGGGAGAACTGCAGGTGTTGGTGTCAGTCTGCCTTTACCTTGAAACCTGTTGTCCGTAGGAGCGATGTAACCGGGAGATTTTAATTCAGGCATGAGGAGATGGGCCATTGCCTAAAGTTGTCACAAATAATTGTTTACTGCTAAAGTAACTTCAATGTTTATGTGCAGTGGAAGGAAAGACAGACATCCCACTTAGACTGCCTAAGGTACCTCATGTTTCCTGCCATGGTGGCGTAGGGATGTGCTAATCCTGCAGCTGAGGAAGGGAAGAGGGAGCTCCCTCCTGGGCTGTTCAGTTCAATTAACATCTCGGTTTCCCCTTGCTGGAGGCACTGATGTTTCAAATTGTGCTTATAGAAGACTAATATTTCCTCCTGCCTGTAGGCAGGCAATAAAGCTGGTGGTTTGGTTGCAGATCCTATCAGGTATAGAACAGAGTATGGAATTGAGGATATGGCCTGCAGCTTTTTTTAACCCTTTACGGAGCAGCACAACAGTAATGTCAAAGCGGCTTCTGACCTGATTAAATCAGAAATTTCACACCTGCGGTGCCGCTGTATCGCCTTGCACACACACTTGTCTGGGTGTGTGCAGATAGAGAGCTGGTTCTTTGGGGCAACAGGATGGCGGTACTTCAAAGTTGAGGGATTTGCATAGCCCTCCTGTGATGCCTTGTTTCATTGAGTAAGCAATATTAGGGAAGTTTACACTGGTATTGCAGTGCCTCTAGGAGATAGTGCTGGCCTGGTTCCTGAAATTCATTTTTTCTCTCTCGTGCAGAGATGTGAGCCCCCAGCATGGTGCACTGGAGTTGTGCAGACATGTTTAATCTTACTGAACTGAATATCTGCTTTTCAGCATCAGAGCCCCGAGGACACAGTGCTAGTCAGAACAGTGAGAAATGAGGCTCCCGCGCGGAGCAGTTAGCTCATCTCGGAACACGCATGGAAAAGAGCTTACATCACACTCTCACCTGGACTGCTGCCCTTGATCTATGGCACTTGCTAAAGAAGGAAGTAAACCCGAGCATGTTTAAGCAAATGCTTTCCATGTTTTCATCTTACTTCTTGTGCTCAGTTCGGCTGAGTGTGGGCGGTGGCTTTTGGGCAGGGTATAAGGTTCCTCCCAAGCCTACTAGAAAAGAGGGGTTATCTTTGCCATTCAGACTGAATGTGCAGAGTCTGTAATCAGAGGTCAAAAATAAAGATGACTATAATTAGTAATGTCCAAAGCAACTGGAAATTGTGTCAGGCAGATCTGAGCCAGCTTCTCTGGCTTTTTTTTTTCCATTGCCTAATGAATGAGAGCAGAGGTTACTCTCCAAGGATGAAAGAGGGCTGAGTTTTTCCCATTCAGAGCTGGTGCTGTGGGGCAGACAAGAAGCCAAGGCTCCATTTACAACCTTGTTTGTCAGCTGTTGAACCTGGGGCCAGGTTGTGAGCAATTAGGCTTTTCCCTAAAGCATCTGAAATAATGCCTTTCTGCTTGGTGTCCTGCCGACTGCCTGTGACGACATCCTGTCACCTTGGAGATGGATAAACAGCTTCAGCAACATTGGGTTATAATCTTTCAGGTCTGAATTTCAAAGCTGACGGCTGTACGACTGAAACCCAAGCCCAGCAAAGGTTTTTCAGCGTAGAAAGAGCCTAAATGAGCTTGAGAAAATGAGAGAAGGGGAGAAGGGGTTGAAGCAGAGCTCGGTGACGAGGCTTTTTGCTTGGCCACGGCAGTGGTGTCAATGAAACAGATGAGTTTTGGCTCACGGGCTCCCCGCAGCCCGAGTGACTCAGGTGGTGCGCACGCACCCTTGTGCCTGCAGGGCTTTATTTTTAGATGTCTGAATCACTGTCATGACCATATCCTCCAAAAGCTGCTAGACAAGTGGGGATGCCCACGGACCCCATATTAAGTCATGTTTGGTGAACAGGGAAATTCAGCAGATTCCCTCTCAAGCGTTGCACTTTCTGTGTTCGGGGCTGTTTGCTGAAGTAACGCAGATGTTACGCCTTGTAGCTGGATTATTTTTTCCCATTTAAAATTAAATGTTTAGTTAACGTCCTTGGTGGCTTTCATGGGTAGAACAGGGTGAGCAAGGACCACATTGTTCATGTAGGTGTTGGAGGCTACTTGAGCCTCTTGTTGTTCTAGTGCTGTTGGCACTGGGGGAGTTACGAGTCATGTTACCAGTGCTGTAATCCCATCGGTTCTCCGGGGCTTGCAGGGCTGTGCAAAATCAGTATTTAGATGGGAAATTACCAGAGACTGGCCAGATGCTGCACAAAGGTTTGCTGGTGTTTCTGCTTGGGGGTTGATATGGCACCGGCTCTGCTGGAGCAGCTTTCGATAAACCACAGCAAAAGTCCTGTCTGCTGCTTATCAATAAATTACAGTATCTTATTCAAGAAGAAATCTCAAAGCCAGCTTTGGTGTGCTGGAGGAAACTGAGCTTGGGTAGCAGTTTTACTTCCTTAAATCTCTCCTTGTTTGATTAATTTTAGCTTTTTGCCTATTTCTTTTTCCCTGTGAATCATTTGAGTGAGTCACACTCAACTGCTGCAGTTTTCAGCAGGTAAAGGATTCCTGGTTTATGTATCTGCATACAGGGAGATTTCTCTGTTCTGAAATACCAGGCAAAAAGAGGAGTAGAAGGGAATCTGGTCAGCTGCTCTGAACTTGCTGCTTGATCGTGTGCATCTTCCCTTCCTTGCGACCTGAAGATTTGCTTCCAGGTATGATACTGGAAGGAAGAAGAGCTCTAATGTTAATGCACCATAAAATTAATGTTGTTGACTAACCCAGTCCTTTTCACTGCAGTTGGGAGACGTGGCTGAATTGATAAGTTGCACTCTCTGCCTTCTAATTCCCGTGCAAACACTGCGAGCTCTTTACACATGAGGTTGCTGCAGCTGGAGATGGCTCATTCATGGTTGCTTAGAAAGAAAAAAAAATCAAAATAAAAATGTGCTCTCTGACAAATAAAAATGTTTTGCTTCCTCTGGAGGCCCCAGAGGGCGGCATAAAAATAATGAAGCCTGTGAGTCAGTGAGCATTGCCTGGCCAGCTGAGAGGGAACTGAGCCTCCCTTTTCCAGAGAAGTTTGTGTGCTGTCATTGCACATCATTAATGCTCACTGGTTTATGCTCATTCACTGTAATGTTGCCAGAAAAGAAAAAGGGCAGTCGGTCTTTCTGCTCCCAAAAGCTGGCTCCTTCCAAGGTGACGTGATGTTAGAGGAAAAGTTTCTTTAGCACTCGAGAACGATTGTTTGATTCTCAGCTGCCCTTCCTCCATCATTTTCCTCTGAAACCTGGCGGCTCTCCTAGCAATTGGATTCCCTGGAGAAGGACTTGGAGCAGCTTACAACCAACTCCACCTAAGGTACAAAGACTACAGTGAGCAAACTTCCTGATTGACACCGGACCCTCCCTTTTTTTTTTCCTTTCCAGGTCCCCTACCAGGTCTTTTTTTGTTTCTGCATAAATTCTCTTTGCTTCAGTCTCTTGGGATAATGACAAAGTTGAGAAAAGTAAACTCACAGAGCTGGGAGCAGTCGGTCTGAGGCTTTTGAGCACCAGTGATACAGCAGTGATATGCCGATACATTATAAGGGATATTTTAATTCTGTTCTGTCACATTCTGTCTTTTCTGTACTCAGGATCCCAGTTCATCCTTTTGGGAACATGCAGCATCGCACAAGTGCTGCATATCAGCATTTTTAGGCTTCTAAACATCCTCAGGACTTCTGGAGAAAGAGGGTGTGAAAAGTAGCTGAAGGCTGTTTGCTGTGTAATGGGAGAGACAGCGACACATTGCAGGTGTGAAAGGGTGGAGAAAGTATCTGGGGTTCTCCTCATCTGTTTCTTCCACCCTCCTTAAAATCTCGTGCTTTCTCTCCACCTTCATAGCTACACTTTGGCAGGCTTGAACATTCTATCACAAGACAGAATTATTAAAATTTATTTTTACAAGTGCCCCTGCAGCAGTTTTCTGTTGCCCGTAGCTCACTGGTGAGCATCACACTTTGCCTCCTGTGCCAGCTCTTCTGCAGAGGAACTCGGCTGTTTCCTGCAAAGCTCAAAGGCTTGGATTTTCTGTCAATCACTGATTTTAATATTTATATTACAAGAGAGCCCAAAAGCTTTAGCCAGGCCACAGTCCCCCAGATCTGTGTGCTTACAGGTACGTAACAGATACAGCTCTTGCCCTAAGGGTGGAATGAAGATGTTGGGAATTCCAGTAATATTCATATAAAATCTGGGAAGACCTGTACTTTGCAGTATGTTTCATGATTATCGTGGTAAGCTCTCATGTGCCTGTCTGCTCATCCTGAATCACCTGTTTTCCTGTGTTTCTGAGAGCAGAATTGCATCTGGAGTAGCCCCAGAGCCTCTCACTGGGTGCTGCATCGCAGCACACACATCCTCAGCAGAAAGGTCGATTTGAACTCTAGCTCGTTATTTTTGCCTTTTGCTTCAGAACCCTTAAAGTCCCTGTCAGCTAGGGTTTAGCTGAAGCCTTGCAACTTGCCTTTTGTCTTCTCAAATGATGGAGCTGAGCCCAAGGGAACAAATGCCATTTTAATGGGCATCGTTGTGTAACTCATTACATAAGTCACTGCTGCCTTCAAAGGACTCGTGGCAAAAGTGGCAGGAGCAGTTGATTAAAAATGTGCACAATAGCTTCATTATGACATGGGGAGAGATGTCTGCTGTTATTTTTAATCTGATAGCTTTTAAATATGTGCATCCAGCAGAGACCCAAATGGCCTTTGAAAAAGGAACCATTTGTGGAATAAGATTTTTAGACTCCACTTCGTTCTTTCTAGCAAGCCGCAAGAGTCAGGACAAGCTGGAAAATGAACTATAACCCTTTTTTAAGGTTGTGTCTCCTCTAAAGCTACAGGCTTTTGGTGTCTGAACACACTGAGAGTGAGAGAAGATGGAGGGTTTAGTTTTTCAGCTGAAGGAATGAAAAGATACTGTATTCTAAGTTTGTGGGGTTTTAATTAAAAATAAGTCTATTTTCAATTAGTGTTATATGACACAAGCACTAGACAAGTTGAGCAGTTAAATTGCCTGTCCCTGGTGCTGGAGCCTCCCTGCCACTGAGCAGTAGTGACACAAACAGGACCAGGAGGTGCAGAAGCAGGCAGGGGATTATTGCCCATTTCTGAAGCCTCCCATGTGCTGGCTACACAAGGCCGGTGAGTGGGACCCAACAGATGGAAACTGTGCTGTGACTGAGCTCTGTAAAACGCTGAACTTTCACTTTGACTTTAAAGCAAATAATTTGCTGCTGTCTTAGGTTGGTGGAATTCACCAGTTTGTGTGTTTTAACTTAGTTTCTGGCCTTCATTTGAACCCAAGTGGGGAGTGACCATTTGATATGGCAGAGGTGGATGTTGGGCTTTGACTTGCCAGCTTTCTCCTAAGCAGCCTTAGTTTCTTCACCCAAAAGCCCATAAGCTGATTTATCTGCCTTCCCTTATAATCCACTGTTGTTTTAAAACTGCAGTTCTTTCTCCACCAGATTTAGCTTTCTCTTGGCAAACTGGCAGCAGCAGCACCGATTGCTGGAGCTTGGAGAGCTGATGGGGAATCGAGTGGCTCCTGGTTGGCCATGGTCTCCTTAGCCATGGTCTGCCTGGTCCGGGGCCTTGAGGGAGACTGAAAAACCCCTCTGGCCACACCTGCCAGCGGGGCTGGTTGGAGCAGGCGTGTCAGGCGAGCTCTCTGGCGTTGTGTGTGTGGTCAGACCCCAGACGCGTGCCGGGGGAGACGAGCCTGGGAGCGGAGCAGGGCCCTGACTCAACAGCTGGAGCACGTTCAAGCACGGCGGAGCGGGAGCCTCACTAACAGGGGATGGAATTAGCTGTGAAACGAGTGACGCAGTAAAACTTCCAGTCAGAAATCAAGAAACTCAGATCCGTAATAAAGTCATCTTGAAGAGTTTTTTTTTTTTCCAGTTGTGTGCAGCAGCGGAGCATCCAGACAGATGAAATATGAGGGGATGGAAAGTCAGTAGTTCCTTTGAGACAGAAACACTTTGATACAACTTTTTTTTTCCCCCCTTCCAGTTGGAATCGCTCCACTGAGTTTATTACCCTGACTTTTCCCCATTCATCTCACAAATATTTGGACACTGCATAGAAGTAAGTGCAGGGTACCCTCCTCCTGCACAGCAGAGAGGAGAAAACCAGTGCTGAGACTCCAGCTAAACACTGCTGGCTATTCATCAACAAGAGGCGAGGGTAATATGATAGAATAATTTCCAGTGGGCAAACTCCCAAGCTCAGAACCACCTCAATGCTGCATTAAGGGGTTTGGTTACTGTAGATGGGCAGGAAGGAGCAGAGGGACAGAAGTGGATTGAGCACTGCCATGGCTCTGTTTTCTGCCTCTGTGTATGTTACCGAATTATTTAATCTGTAAAGGCATGCTGTGCTGTTTGAACATTTTAACTGGACAGACACACAGGACATGTGAGATATTTAAATTTCGATATAGTATAAAGAAAGTGACTTTTTCAAAGCAGACCGGTGCTGTGGTAACCAGTCTAGGACGTTTTGCTCAGCTGTGCTCTTCAGAGGAGTGTTTCAGGCTTCATCTGTAAAAGCTGAGGTCCCTTACACCTGTGAGCTCGAATCCTTTCCTACTCGAATGTCACTTCTCTTTTATACCACTTCATCCAGATTGACTACAAAGCAAATTCTGTTTATAATGCTTGAATGATGTATCAGCTTGCAAACTGTATAAAGCCCAATGTGCCGAATAATTCTGTTGGCATTCACTGAACATAATCACAGGAGCTCCACTGCTTGATCCATGAACAGGGGGAGAGGGCCGAGGGCCTGCAGAGTGATGGAGATGCTATACCAGTCACTGACTGACCCTCTGCTCTGTTTAGACAGGTTGCTTCACCTCTGTGCCTGCTTCCCTTCTGCAGAGTAAGGTTAAGGCCTCACTGTTTAAAGATGAGAACGATGTGTTTGTAATGTGCTTGGAAAAGAAAAGCGCTATTTTAAGTACTAAGTGTAATTGAGTGTGAGAGAATATTGGTTTGTGACTCATTTGTTTAACTGCAAATGCATCAGAAACTTGTGAGCAGATGAGAGCTGGAAAGTGCTTGGTGTAGACGGAAAGCCATGGCAGTAAAAAGCTGCATTAATTTGTGATCTTCAAAGCAGGACTTAGCAGGGCTGTTCAAACAATAACGTTTATTATTTTTGCAAATGTCAGCTGGTTTACTTCACCAGTACTATTTTAAGCAGTTCCTATTCTGCACCAGCCACTTGCTTCTGTCGTTGCGCTGTGTGTCAGTCTCCCCTCAGAGTGTGGCACACACATGATTTGGTGTTTGGTGTGCCCAAAGGGTAGAAAGAACAAAGGGGCAGTGGTTGGCCTGTGGTGGTGGTGAAGAGGATCTGCTGGCAGAGAAAAGGAACTTTCTCTGATGACATCTCCTTTTGGAGGTTCCTGACCATGCACTCACGTTGGTTCAGCCATTCGTGTGCTTGCCCCATGAAGGTGGGTAGAGATGTCTGGTGGCAAGGAGAAAAGGAAATGGTTATCTTTTGAAATCTTTCTCACTTCCAAATATCTTGTCCCTACAATGCAAAATTATCACCATAGGTCACCAAGGGTTTTGTAGGCATTGAGTGTTCTCTTACTGAGACCAGCAGTTTGGATTGCACTGCAGCCCGTGGAGGAGCCAGACACAATTTGTTGCTGTCACCATTACTTCCCTGTAGATTAATTATTGTAATTGTCTGCCAGTTCTTGAAAAATTAATTCAGAGCCGTGACTTCTCATGGCAAGCGTGCATATGCGTGCAAATATGGAAATTCTCATATGGTGTGTGGAATAAATACAAATGATTTTTTGGGGAGGAGTTCAAGAGTGTTATCACAGCAGCCAGGAACTCTCTTCAGTGGTGACCTTCAGCACCCTGTGGAGACAGAGAGATTTTAAGGGTTTGGAGATCCCCTTGTGGATGTAAAGCACTGACGTAAATTGTTGCTAAGTTGGGGTGCCAGCTGCTGTAAGTGATTCTTCAGAGGCCAACTGATACGCCTGGATTTATCTGCAGTGGCCAAGTTTTTTCGTGCCTCCCTCCTCAGTGCACTAAACAGGACTTTATGATACAAAGAAAACCTAGGAAAACATTTATCTCTGTAAGTAGAGAAGAGGTCTGCAGCCAGGCTAGATTAGGGTCGGTGCTCATGTAGCTTCCATGCACAGGAGGCCAGGAAAATCTTGGTCAAGGGGACATACCTCACCAGAGGACTGGTGAGTGTGCTCACTACAGGGTCATAACTCGCTACCAGGAAACCAAGTTTAAAGGAAGACAAGCAGGGTTCCTTTCCTTGAGCTGTGGTCGAGTGGTTTCTGAGTACAAGGAACAGGGTTTGCACTGCTCTGTGGTATTTAGCTGCTGGGTGCTGATTTGACTCAGCAGCTTTTGCAGTTTGCAGTCTGCATGCTAACGAGGTGCTGCAGTGCTGCATGCATGGGGCTGTGCTCTGGACTCATTACAGCCAGTGCAGTTAATGCCCAAATAATCCAAAAGAAAAATTAAACATACAGCAAAACTGCTTACTTTTCTTGATAATGTGGTTACAGACAAGTTGGGTAACTTGTGCTGAATTATCTGGGTCACTAGAGAGCAATTCAGACCTTCATTTATTAAAGTGCTCTTTGCTCAAAATACTTTATAAATTGCTCTCTACAAAGCAGTTTTTATTTAGTTTCATGGTTAAACAGATAAAAATGTATTTCAGCAGTAAGTCTGCATATGGCATGATTGCAAACCTTTGAGACGTCTGCTTTTAGGTATTCAAAAAANCAGTTTGCAGTCTGCATGCTAACGAGGTGCTGCAGTGCTGCATGCATGGGGCTGTGCTCTGGACTCATTACAGCCAGTGCAGTTAATGCCCAAATAATCCAAAAGAAAAATTAAACATACAGCAAAACTGCTTACTTTTCTTGATAATGTGGTTACAGACAAGTTGGGTAACTTGTGCTGAATTATCTGGGTCACTAGAGAGCAATTCAGACCTTCATTTATTAAAGTGCTCTTTGCTCAAAATACTTTATAAATTGCTCTCTACAAAGCAGTTTTTATTTAGTTTCATGGTTAAACAGATAAAAATGTATTTCAGCAGTAAGTCTGCATATGGCATGATTGCAAACCTTTGAGACGTCTGCTTTTAGGTATTCAAAAAACAATGAAAATACAATTTTTAAAAGAGCTGAGCAGTTCTGCGGTTCAGTTCCTTGAAGGATGCCCCGGTGTCGGAGCGGTTCCTCTGTTCTCTGGTTTTTCTGGTACACTGGAAGTGAAATCCATTGCAGATGACAGGGGCTGGCATTTTGTTCAGATTATCCATGGAGCCACGTATGGGTTAGAGATCAGCATCCGGGGAAGGGCATTACTTGGAATTGTGTTCTCCAACCCTGCCGCAGCCAGGTCGTGGGTACCAGGCAGAGCCCTGCCTGCCCTGACCCACAGCCAAGGGCTCTGCTCTGCCAGGGGTCTGGGAACGACTCACTTCATCCCCTTGACTCAGCTGCTCATCTGCCAAAGAGGCAGGCTGATTGCCTCCTTTGTGAAGTACTTTGGGACCTGCTGGAGATAAGTGCTTTGAAGAGAGGTGGTTTTCCTCTTCTCTCCAAGGCACAGAGCAGTGCAATCCCGCTGTCCCTGCCTCCCCTTTGCAGGGTTCCTGCCTCTAAGGGAAAGCAGGAAATGATGGTGATACTGTAGTTGAGGAAAGCAGGAAATGATGGTGGCACTGTGGTTTGAAACATAATATAGAGCCACAGTTTATTAATTTTCTTTATTGTGTTCCACTCAATAAATTTACGTAGTGCAAGTCTCTTCCGGGTAATGCTGTAACACAACGCCCCTGGTTTCAGCGTGTTTGCCCTAATCCAGTGATGCTTTTCTGTGTCTTTCTAGATTCTGAGCGCTCTCATCTCTCCTCGTTCACGATGAAGTTGAAGGGCAAGTTTCATTCACCAAAAATAAAGAGAACACCCTCCAAGAAAGGAAAGCAAGCTGACCTGACAGTGAAAACACCAGAGAAGTCAGTGAACAAAGTAAGCAAAGCCATGTTCTGCTATCTTGAGGATTTCTTGCTTCCTGGTACTCAGTTTATCATACTCTGGTGTGTGACTTTGTCCTCTGCATAATTCTGCAGCTCAGGGATCCTCAGGGTTACTTTATGGTTACCTATAAGCAGCATTGTGTAGTATTAAATCAAAGCGTGTGCTTCCCTTTGGGGAGCATGATGAGACCTCTTTCCGCGAGCATTTAAATATCTCGTTATGGAACGTGGTGTATGGCCTGACACATCCTCCCCACATGCACCCCCTGTGGGTTATGCTTACAGCATCCAAACAGCTGCCTGGTTTTGGGGTGTGATCCTTTTAAAAACCCCAGACCCAGGCGAGAGCACATCCTTGAAGCTGGTCCAAAGATGTGCTCAGTCTCTGATGACACCAGCGGGGAGAGTCACACAGATGTGTTCAGGCAGCTGCTGACCCAGCACAGTGTTCCTCAGACCAAACGTACTCCGGGTCCTCTAAGAAATGAGGTCACAAACTGATCTGTGTTATCTCCTCTCCTGTTGTGACCTGATTATGTAGCTGGAGACTATCTCTGTGACAACACTGTTGCAGTCAGTTTTCAAGCACAAATCGAAGCCAGAATTTAAGAACAGTCGAGGTTGTTTATGATAATTAAACATCATTCTCAGCTGTTGAAAGTCTCATCCAGTGTGCAGTGCCAGACACGCAGAATTGTTCACATTGTCTCTGCTGAGAGTTGTTGTAGTGTTACTGAGAGCAGCCAGCAAGATAAAGTTTTTTTAGGCTATGTGACTTGCTTAACACCCAGAGAAGTCTCTGCAGCGCTTCCTCACCCTATTCTGCACCATCAGGTGGAAGATGATGAGGGTTTTTCCCCCGGAGGCTGTGGATATGCTTTCTAGGGAGCCAAGCACCTTGCATTGCTGAGTGCTATTTAAAACATAAAATAAAATAACCCCAGTGAGTGTACTCCATTAAAGCTTTTAATTCCAATGATGTTTCAGGATGGTATCTTGAGATAATTTAGAGGCCTTCGTTTAAACTGATACGTGACCACATTAAATACATTAGAAAATGAAGAGCCCTTTTCAAAATGTGGTCTATAGCAAATGCATGTTAATAATAGATTGAAGTTTTTGCCTTTCTGTTTTTCCCCTAAAAACAGTGCAGGAGGATTTACTAATAAGCCATGCTGGACAATAAAACCATTTTTTATGTTCAGATTGGGATTTTTTAAATTGGAAAACAAAACACTTGCCATAATTTTTATTACTGTACATTATTATTTAAGCTGAATTCATTTTTATGCTGTGAAATATTGTTGATTTCTGGCTCATTCCTTATCTACTTTAATAGCTACTGTCCAACTAAGCAATTAGCTGGATATAGTCAGCTCATTAGCTTTGTGTGGAGGGAGTGGGGATGTGCCTGGATTGTCGCCAGGTTTTCTTACTGCAATATAGACATCAGTTGACAAATGGGAGATCTTCTGTCAGAAGGCTCACTTGATAAACCAAATAACATCCTTTTCTCCCTCTTAAGTACTTAAGATGCTATTTTTGTGCTCTTGAAGTAGATAATCACTGTAGAGCAGGAATAGCAATACTAAAAATTAATGTAAAATCACGATGTGTAAGCTGAAGGATATGCTCAGCTCATGCAAACATCATCTCCTCCTCTTCCCCTTTATGCCTGGGGAGGGGCAGCACTGGGGGAGTTGTTTTCAGAACCTCCTTTGGTCCCCTGAATGCTGTCTGTGATTCTTATCCTAGGGCATATTGTAGGAACAGGAGTGTCCTTCAGTACTATATACAGACTTATGATAGGTTTTACACTGCCAAAATGTAAGGAAAAAAAGGATGATTCCAACTTTTGTAATTGGGTGTATTCTGTACAGCTCACTGTGACCCTTTCTGGGTTAGCTGTGTCTCATACATAATGCATTTGCAATTCGATTATTAAGGGAAAATTTCAGAAATCATGCAAAAATATCTATATGTGTCAGGCAGGGAGTGGAGAGGAGATGCTGTTTTGCCTGAATTTTAACTTTTTCTCATTCAGTGCCCAAAAGAGAAGTGGGTGGCTGCCCCATCCCTGGAAGTGTTCCAGGCCTGCTTGGACAGGGCTTGGGGCAACCTGGTCTAGGGGAAGGTGTGGCAGGGGGTGGAGTGAGGTGAGATTTAAGGTCCCTTCCAACCCAAACCATTCCATGGTTCTGTGCACCCCTACACACACCTGTGTATGATACCTTTGGACCTTGGAAGAGGATTCATTAGAAAGTGCTCCTGTGGAATGTCACCCAAAGAACTAGCAGGGGAAAAAAAAACCAAAAGAAAAAAAAAGGCAGTGTCCAGTGGCTGGATTCGCATCCCTTGGTGTGCTCAGCAGAAGGATTTGTGTTCCCAGCTGTCATTCTCAGCCCTGAACTCCCAGGCAGGCCCATCCCTTCTGTGCACCAGGAGAGTGTTTAAGCTATTAAGTCACAAGCCTTTCTGCAGGAAACAGTTGTTGAATGAAACCCATAAACAGCCATCGGAGCAGGAACTGCAGTCTGCATTTTTTCACTTCTGTTTGAGAGCTTTGACTGCTGGGCCATGGTCATACTTACCCAGCGAATTTACAGACTCTCTGATCCCTAAAATGTGCAATCACTTCATGTGAAGTGCAAAACCTTCTTGGGAGAGGCCAAGGCTCTCCATAGATTAATGGCTGGACTCAGTGATCTTAGAGGTTGTTTCTAACCTCAGTGTTTTTATGATTCTATATCCTGCAATGAACTGTGCAGTGGTGAGGGCACATCCCTGCAAAATGGGAAATGTCATTTTTTATCCCAGTGAGTTGCCAGGATGCTCCTCATCAAGGGAGTTCAGGGCACTGTGGGCTGCAGATCAGAACTTGAGGTTCCTGGCAAGAACTGTTGTCCAGAGAGGAAGCAGCAGCTGAGTTTGGGCACTTCCCAGATGAGATGGAAAATGACAGGGTGGTTTGCAGTTCTTGGATTGGGACTCAGACTTCTGAAGTTGGAGCTAGATGGAACTTGGGACTCTAATCCTTTTATGCAACTGGCCCTAAATTACTAACCAGTGCTGCCTATAAATTGTTCTTCCTAAAACCTTTTGGGCTGCTGGCCTGGTTTTGCAGAAAAGCAGCAGTTTAACAGCTGACAAGAGTATGGGGAGCACACAATGCCCATAGGTCATTAATTCTTGAAGCTGAATTTACTGAAGAGATAATGGATGAAATCTGACTCTGCTAAGCTCTCTGCTCCTTTTCTAGCAGTGTTCAGTAGTTAATTTAAATCTCACTTAGGAACTACTTGTGGCATTAAAAGTCCTCCAGGCATACTGTTGTAAACTTTTTAAAAATACCCCTGTGCAAAATGCCGTTGAGATATCATGTATCACTTCTGAATTTCCTCTTCTGGTGTTGGTGATGGCACAGAAATTGGTGACCACAGCTCAGCTTTATTCCAATGAATTGTTCCCTTCTGCAACATTCATTCACTAATGCCAAAACTTAGCTTTTACAGTTTGTCCTCATGGAAATTGTGTGAGTTCTCTTGTTCCAGCAGCATCACAAAATGATTTAGGTTGGAGGCTCATCAGAGTGGAGTTTATTTGGGTGTTTTCATGTATTTTACAATGCCATATAGTAATGGGGCAAGGGGTGTTGCCTTTAAACTGGCAGAGGGCAGGTTTAGATTAGATATTGGGAAGAAATTCTTTCCTGTGAGGGTGGTGAGGCCCTGGCACCGGGTGCCCAGAGAAGCTGTGGCTGCCCCAGCCCTGGAAGTGTCCAAGGCCAGGTGGGGCTTGGACAACCAGGCATAGTGGAAGGTGTCCCTGTCCATGGCAGGGGGTGGAGATGGGCTTTAAGGTCCATTCCAACCCAAACCATTCTGTGAAATGTTTTTTCTTTCACCCTCCCAGTTTAGGGTGTAGGTTTCAAAGCAGTGCCCTTGATGTCATCAGTGGTGTTAATCTGAGCCTAAAACTGATCAAGATCAGCCTTCAGTTTGGAAGGCAGGTAATTCTGAAAGTTAAAGTGTGGGTGTAATCTTGCACTGACTATTCCTCTGAAAGAGTAGTAATTCAATTTAAAAGTATTTGTGATAGAAGGGGGTTTTTTCCACTTCTTCTGGAATATACCTCAGTGTCACCATACTTTGGGTGTATTAAAGGAACCCTGCCCTTAAAAATACTGATGTTTTAACATATCTCTCCTTTTTTTTCCCTCCCGTTTAGAATGTATCATGGCTAGAGGAAAAGGAGAAGGAGGTTGTCAGTGCGTTGCGCTACTTTAAGACTATTGTGGACAAAATGGCAATTGATAACAAAGTATTAGAGATGCTGCCAGGCTCAGCAAGTAAAGTGCTGGAAGCCATCCTGCCCTTGGTGCAAACTGACCCACGCATCCAGCAAAGGTGAGTTTCCCTCTCAGATTTTGGGACCGTGACAGACCAACAGGCTCCTTCTTTATCTGAACTGCACTGAACAGGAGATGCTGGTGAAGTGACTGCTCTTTTTACTAATTGCGTGGTGGTTTTCAAACATCATTTAAAAGCAGATTCCCCGCTGTGAAGAAGCTCATGCCATGGAAAGATAAAGCGAATCAGGCTTCTTTCAGAGTGGAGGAAGGGATGGTTCTTAGCATAAACTTGGAAATTCTTTGTTTTCTACAGGGAGATTCTCCTCAGATGCTATTCCTGTTTCTGCAGTCCATGGTGGTATCCTAAAAGCTGACAAATCCAATAACTTCACCTGGAAAAGCAGTTTATCTTCTGAGTAATCCTTTTTTGTGCTCAGTTTATCCACCCTGGTATTACAGAAGTCTGAGCCTGCACTCTTAACTGATTTTTTGGATTTTACTGGATCAGATACAGAAGTAAATAGATGTACTTCAGCAGATTAACCAGTCCAAGTTCATTCCTGCCGCACTCAACAGATTATTGTTTTATGTTTTAACAGATTATGTGCATTATGTTTTTACCAGTTAGGCAGTGGGTTTGAAGCCAGGAAAGAAGTAGAAATTTGCCAAAGCCAAGCTCAGCATGGATTATAAGAATTTGTGGTGTTGCCAAGCCATAGAGACCTTGTTGGTGTTCATCCCATGGATGCTGGAGCAATTGATTTACAGAAAACAAACAAACATTGTTGAATAATACTAAGAGAGCAAAGTTAACACAGAGAAAAGCACAGAACTAAGCAGAGAAATGCAGGTGTATGGTTCCTGAAATCCTGCTAGTTTTTGTGCTGTTTCTATTTGTTTTCCCATTAAACATCTCCAGATTTTTTTCTTTCAAGATGCTTATTTCAGTGCTGGCACAGGGAAGGTTTATAATGTAGTTGAGGCAGCATTGGGGTGCCAAATACTTTGCAGAGAGAGATGCTCAGTTGTGTTTGGCCCCAGTGCTCAGGCCAGGGCTGCTCCTGGCAAAAGGAAGGAGGAGATGGGTGAGCATCACAACTGTGGCTGGGACAGGTAAAATCCAGTTTAGGTTGAATCTGTCAAACCATAATGAGCAAGTCTGTTAGAATGGGAATGTCCTCTGCACAGTGGTAAGTCTCTCTTTCTAGAAACGGGGTGCATTAAAGCACAGATCCCATGTGCATGCCCTGCCTTGCTTAGCCTCCCAAAAAAACCCTAAAGGGGATCCAGCTTTCTCAGAAAAGCTGTGTCCTCCTCTCCCTACCTGTGTACTTTAGTGGCAGGACACCAAGGGGTGATTCTGATGGCAAATCCCCCTCAAGAAAAGTGAGCAAGACTTGTGTCAGTGATGAAGAAAGCCTTGAAATTATTGTTTGACTTCTTTTTACTTTAGGGGAAGCATTTGCATCAAGGAAAAAAGTAATTAAATCTTGCACAAAATGGGCTTTCAATTACTGCCTCCTTAGAAGGAAGCAGACTGAAGATTAATGGCAAAGAAATCAAAGCCTTAGAAAGAGATGGGGGAGGGCCCTGTGAAGGAAATATCTCCTACCACGCTAATTTCATTTGAAATGAGAACAAATGGCAAGCAGCAATCGTTAAAAAAAACCCCAAACAACAGCCAAACAATCAAGCCCTTGCCATTGTTTGTATCTCCTGGTTGTAACTTGACAGTTCTTTCCCCAGTCCTGCAAACCTCATTCACCTAAATAAACTCATTGGAGCTCGTGGGCTTGGTTCTTTTCTCACAGATAATGAAGTCACTGGAGTTAAGCCAATGTAAAATGGATACCAGAGAGAAATGGGAAGATTTGGAACAACTTGTATCAGTAATGATTGCAAGATTACACCTTCTCTTATCTGTTTATGGTTTTGATGCAGTTTGAAATTGATTTAACGTGTCAAAGAATTGCTGAAGCGTTGCCATCAGCAGTACTGTTAACACACCTTGTTTCGTAATGAAGTCAGTGTTTTCAGAATGGCCAGGAAAATGCCTGGGAGCACTGTTGTTACAGTTAACTTTTATTTAGAGTTGTCATCCTTCCAAAACGACTTTTTTTTTTTTCCCCCTTCAGAACAATAGCTTCAATTCTGTTTCGCATTAAAAACAAAACAAAGCAACACCCTTCCTCTTTCAAACCTGAAATTCATTCAGTTCAATTTCTCTAAAGAAGTAATTTTAATTATATGTTTTCAGGCATTATAAACAGTGAGGCAGTGATTTGTAAAGGAATGAACAGAGTCAGCTCTCAATGATCCAAGGTGGTTTTGGGGAGAGCTAATAAGGAAGAAGAATAATACTGAAATAACAAAGCTTAAACTTAAATGTAGGGCTTAAATACTTATCTTTAAAGTTAAAGCATAGGATGGAGCTGTAAATTAAGATGGAAAGAATGTCATTTTTAGCACTGCTGTGTTAACCTGCTTCCCAGATAATTCCTTCTGATACTTGGGAATGAGCTGTTGATGGTTTGTACCTTCAAACTGTCATCGTTTGGTGCTAGAGAACAGGAGAGCAGCTGCCGTGGAGGAGAAGCCAGAGCTTTGTCACCTGCTCAACACAAATTCTGGGTGTCAGAGAGCAAAGGAGTGAAGTGCACAGTGTGAAATCACTCTCGTAACATTCGATAACATCTCCAAAATTTCTTCTTGTTCTTTTTTTTCTCAACTGTTCCCCCTCCTGCTGGGCAGTTCTGCCATCTCATCCTGCTACAGCCGAGTGTACCAGAGCCTGGCCAACCTCATCCGCTGGTCCGATCAGGTGATGCTGGAGGGGGTGAATTCAGAGGACAAGGAGATGGTGACAACAGTGAAGGATGTCATAAAAGCTGTTCTGGATGGAGTCAAGGTACACGAGACAAATACTGTAAATTTTATTGTAAAGAGCATATAATAATGTGTTCATATTTTAGAAGAGGTTTTTGTGTATTTTAGAAGAGATCTCTGTAAACTAGATTTTTAAGTGCAGGTAAAATATGAATTTTTGCCTATTTCTGCCTTCAGTAAACTACCCCTTAAATCAACTGTTCTGTAAGTTAAATGTTCCTTGGAGTGCTGGTTAAAGACTAGCACAGATTGGCTCTGAATGTGAACTTCTGGCATGCTCATCCTGGCATTTGAAGAATTGAATTTGAATTTGATGAATTGGAAGAAGCAATGAATCTTTATTCAGCATTGTATTAAATTTTCAACGAGTCATTCCCAGTCTCCCATGCAGATTACAAGACACGGTTTGCACATTTTCTGTCTCGGCAAAATAAAACGAAAATGTTCCCTGTCAGTGCCTACAGAGAATGAAAGACTCCAGCTCCATCTTTTAAGAGAAATTTGAAGGGATTTGTCAGTGATACATCACCACTCTAAGCAGCTGGATTAGGGTGTGGAACAGGTGATGAGCTAAACTCACTTTTGTGGAGATTAGTTTTACACTACTAATGGAAACGTTTCAGAAACCTTTGTATGCATTGTCAGACCTGCTTGTAGCATTCCCTCCCTGTTCCACCCGAGGAAAGCTGTTGGCTTTCCTTCTATCTCCTGGTAGATCTCTCTTCTATCTTCTTGCACCCATCATTTGTGTGTCCCAGGCATGTCTCTGCGCTGACCACTCACCTGCCTTAGTCCTGCAGGTACAAGTTGGATTGACCTGGGCTTAGGGCACCGGTGGAGAGACTGTCACATCTCCTGGGAATCTTATTTTGGAAACTGTAGAGGGAAGTTAAAGCTCTTTCAAGAGCAGGGCTGAATCTAATGGGGAATGCTTAAATGAATGACACAAGGAAAGTTGGGATAGAGTTTTAAGAATGGCAGCAGGTGTTTCACCTGGAATTATGTGTCGGGAACAGGCATCTTTCACTGTACTCGGACTCAGTTTTATTAAATGGAGCCAAATGTGCTCCAAAATGGAGCAAAAATGAAGTGGATCTCCCAAGCTTTGACTGTCACACTTTCAGGCCTCTTGGTTTGGTGTCTGCATCAGCTGGATATCTCTTTAATGTTACTCAAACACAGATACTAAAATCTACTATTACTTTATGAGCCTTTTAAAAATATCTTTGAAACAAATCATCTCCATCACCCAAAGAAGATGGATTTTCCAGGATTATTTTGCACAATATGCTCTTTAACTTTAAGCTACACATTTTAAAAGTAAAGCTGGTCTTAAATTTGCACAGTGTAAGAGAGGAAAAGAGTTTAGCCTAAAATCTCAGCTGCTGTTAGCGGTGGAATTCAGCAGCAATTTGCAGTACATGCAAATCTGTGCTGTGGCATCTGTACTGTAATTCCCCATCAAATGGTGAGTTCTCACTGACTGAATCTGCACAATCCCATGGAGAGATGTGTTATCCCCAGATCTGGAACAGAGTTGTGCGGTCTTATTGCAGGGGACTTGGACACGCGTTGTCCTTTGACTCCAAGCAGAATTTAAACCCTTGGTCCCTGTGGCCTTCCAGCCAGAGCTGTGTCCTGTGTGGACTGGGGGAAGCTCTCAGACTGGGGAAGGTCCTGGATGTCTGTTCATGAGCCAGCCCAGGCTGGGAGCAACAAGGGCAGTGCTGAGCCTGAGCTGTGGAGCCCCACTCAGCAGCACGGCCATGTCAGTCTCTGCTTTGTTTTTAGACTGAAAGTTATTTTGGCCTTTGGGCTGGAGCTGGCTCGTGTCTGGTCAGCCTTAGAGCACATGTGTGGCTGTCTGGGGAGATGGGAGAGTGTTTGCCCATCAAGAGGTCAGCAGTTGGAAGCAGTGTGCTCTCCTCCTGCACAGCAAGAGGCAAGGGTTATTTTAGAAAGGCCAAGCTACATTTCAGATCTGGAAGCAGAACTGAGAAGATGGGCACTTCTCTCCACAGCAGAGCCTATTTTGTTTTTCTGGCAGATCACACAAGATCCACTTCCACATTTCAGTGCTTACTTCTCTTTTATTTTCAGAATTGAGCATAAAGGAGTCTCTTGTTCACCTCTGTTACTTGATATTTTGATCTCAGGTTTTAGGGCCTTGCTAGGCAGGAAAAAAAAAAATCCTTGGTTTGATTACATAACTTCTCAAAAATCCATCTCATTGTGGAATTTCCAGCTTGCTGAAGTAGCATAGTTTGTAGAGAGGCTTTAATTATCTCTAATTACTGCTGCAGGAGTCTCTTTCCTTGCTGATAAGGAATAGCATAATGTGCATCTGGCTCAGTTGTGTGCTGATTACCTCTGTGTGTATGCTAAAGATTTTGGCTCAATTTCCAAATGCTAGTTCTCATCTGGGGATAGCAGAGAGGAGAAACATTCGGGATCTGGTGATATTTGTCAGAGTTTGAAGGGAAAGTGATCCTCTCAGGTAATGGCAATCATGCGTTGCCTTGGTGCCTCCGCTGGAAGGTGCTTGGGGTTTTTCTCCCCCAGTCCCAATGGTTTGAATAATTCTGAAGATATTTTTGAGCCAAATTGGATTGGTTTTCTCCCGTTTTAACCTACATTCCCGTATGGTGGACAACTGTGTGTCCATTATGACTGGCAAAATAGGAAGACCGAGGACTTTAGCCTTGAGTGTCTGGGGCTCCTCAGCACTGCTGTGGCACAGCACCACCACAGTCTGCAGTGTTGGCCTGGCTCTGGTTTAAGGTGGTGAAGAAAGGTCAGGAAAAGGAGACGTTACATTTCCCTTCCACAGCCTTCTCAGAGGGATCTTTAAGGAGTATTTTGGCTTTTGGTTTGAACGCCCATACGTTCAATTTCCCTTCTTGTGCTCCTGTGCATTTGCAGCCCTCGCTGGCCACTACCCAAAAGGCCCACAGGGTCCAACCCTGAGTCTGTTAAAGTGCATAAAGGTCTCCAAAAACCTCTTCAGCAGTGGAATTTTGTCCAGAGGGCAGAAAGGTGGCAATCCATTGCGTCATCACTCAACCCCATGGTGCCAAATGCAGCCAAAAGAGTAAAGTGATGTTCCTCATCAGGGCACTTCTCAGAACATGCTGTTCCTCGCCAGGGCTTCTGTCCCAGCAGGGACATCTCCATAGCTTTAGTGCCCATGGACATCTGTTTGTGCTCTCTCTTCCTTCCCGCTGTGTGGGATGTTCCAGGACAGCTTCTGGAATGCTGAGTGTCTGTCCTGGTTTCGGGTAACACAGTGTACGTTCTGTTGGAGCACCAGCTCACACCTAGAGTGTAAGTGGAGCACGGAGACCAAAGTCAGCTGTGGTGGACACTTGGACGGTGTTTGCACCTTACTCCTCGTGTTGTGTGTGTGTTAACTCGTGGAATTTCAGCTTTCAGTAGAGCGTTATGTAAAACTACCAGAACTGGAGTATTTTCCTTTTTCGGAGGGATGCTGGCAATGACATTCCAGTTGCAGCTACTGCACTGAGAGAGCAATGCCAGTTGTTTCCCAGCTCCATAGACAAGGACACGAAGATGATACTGGATTGATGACACTGTACTTCAGGCTGCTTTAAAAAAAAAATAAAATTAAAATTGATCCCTTACAGTTTCCTTTGCGTAATATGCTGGGAAGCCAATAGTGTCAGGAGGCACTGCCAGTTTGCCAGCCTGCCTGTAAGAGGGGCATGTGTTTGTATGTGTGAGCAGGAGATCTGTTTGTCAGCCTCAGACATCCATAAAATGTTCTCTCCCCCTTTCTGGCGTGAATGATTGTTGCTTTGACTGCTGGCAGACTAAGAGTTCAGGATTATCATGCCCTTATCTCTTTATCCAGAGCCTTATCTGCCTATAACAGATACACTGCAGTAGCTCCTTGAATGATTAGGTCTTCCATTGCTAATGTGTTAAAAAGTGGCTTCAGGGGAAGCAGGCCTTTTAATAAAGGTGTTCACTGTTTAATTTTCAGTGGGGCATTTTACAGAAAACTTGCTTTTTGAAACAAATACATTCTTATTTATAAAATGTAAAGCAATTATTTAATGTTGTCTTTGGCTAGGTGAAGTACTCCACTGGGTAAGACTGTTTTGTTCTTATATTTATGTATGTAAAGCCAATTTACCATTATCTAGGGTGTTGTGTGGACTGGAACACATTTGTGAGATAGAGGGAAGAGGAAGCACAGCAAAAACCCAGATGTGGGTTTGTGCAGAATCCCCATTCAGTCGGGGGTAATGAACTTCACTCAAATAGTGCCAGACTGCCTCTGGGTGCAGGCTGCTCCTCAGCAGCTGTTCTGCATCATTTCTGTGGCTCTGTACCAGACTTAAACCCAGCTCAGCTCCCTCTGTCCACACCATCACTAAGCCAGAACCCAGAGTTTACTGCAGTAGCATCCCTTTGTGTTCTAGGGTGTTTAAGTGCAGCATTCAGCAAATAGTGATTATTCTCTTTTTCTTCTCTGCGTCCCTCAGGAGCTGGTCAGACTCACGATTGAAAAGCAGGAGCATCCCTCTCCCACAAGCCCAGTTAAACCCAGTTTACCAGCATGTAAATCTGACAGGTGGGTCACTGGTTTCTTCTGCATGCAGGACTGATATAGAAGGGATAATTTCTGAGTGCTGACAGTTGAATTGAATCATCCAGCTATTCTTTACAGAGGGTGGGTAGTGTTCTTTATGTAGTCCCATCCATATCAGTAGGATCACTAAAAAAGAATATGCTATGGTAGGAAAGACACCAAAATCTGGCAGTGAAACATCCCTTGTCTCACGTGCACGCTGTGCTCTGCATACACATGGAATTCCACCTGCAGATGCAAATTGTGCCTTCTGCTCTAGGTGTCTGTCTGATAGCACATGATTTAAAATAGGTTTGAATCTGTCAGCAGGCTGCGTTCCAGCTGTGGTTTATGATCTACAATCTGTGTTTTGCATGTTGCAGCCCATCAGAACTTCCCCTTACCGACCGAGAAATGGAGATCCTCAACAAAACAACTAATATGACTCAATCCAACGAGCTACTGACTGACTCCATGGATGAAGAAGTTGCACCTCCTAAACCCCCTCTGCCCAGCATTCGTGTGGCGGAGAACAGGTAATGCTGACCAGACAGCTGACTGAAGAGCACCAGTGCCTCTTACCTGTGCCTCTCACCAGTGCCTGTTGGTTTTTAAACAATCTTGCAAAATGTGCCCAAGAGAGGAGGGTTAGTGTTGCTTCTGAATTTCCGGTCCCCCAGAGTAATTCTTCCCTGCTCCTGGACTTTGCTTTGTGTTCTGTCTCTCTTAACTATTTTTTGTGTGTTTTCCTCCTTCCTTTTATGTGAGGATGGTGCCATGCCCTGACGTCCACGCATGAGAGGCATCACATAAATCCCTAATAACCTTATGTAAAACTCTGCATTCCACACTTAGAAGTGTCTTGGGCTGCTGTATCTGATGGGAAATGTTCCTTTAAGCTCGGGGGCAGTTACCAATCTGTCCTGCACGGCCAGGTTGTTCTGCTTTGCCTATCAGTTAAAGAGTGAAAGCCCACAGTGTGTGAAAAAAGACTTGTGCTTTGGTTGTTCTTAACCCTCTTCTGCGAGTAACCACATGAAAGTTTCTGTGTTCTATTTTGAGAAGGAAGAGAAAACCCCCAATTTGCAGGTTTTTGTGTATGTGTGTTGTTTTTCTTCTCTAGTACTGGTGCTAATGGCTGGTGTGAAAAATACGTGTGGTGTGAATTTGGAAATACGGCATCAAGGGCTGTGGCTGACAAAAAGAATCACATTTCTGTGTATCTTATGAATTCTCAAAGGTCATAGAAAAATTTCCTGGTATGTTCTAAGAACAGAATATGCGTGCCCTTGGGAACTTCTCAGGCTTGATGACTACCAGAATTATGTGTCATTAGAAGCAAAATCTAAAAGTCAAAGGGTTAAAGTCTCACGGGTTACTGCAAATGTGTGGGTCTGACACAGATTCATGCCAAAGCATGGGGCCCTCACAGTGCACGTGGTGAGAGCAGCTCTGACCCCATTTGTTCCCTGAAGTTCACCAAGAAAGCAAAGGCCAGAAAAAAAAGGCTTCTCCTGTCCTGTAAATTGGTGAAACTTAAAGCATTTTTCAAACCTGGAAGGTTTGGGGAGGGGGGAGGGACTTCTGTGAATGGAAGCTATATTTGGGTCAACCAAAACATTTAATTTGGTTTTTCACTGCTTTTATTAGGAAATAATTACCATGCTAATTAGCTCGATTAAAAATACTTTTTAGAACAGCTTTTGTTTTTGTTGAGAAATACCTATTCTTTTCCAGCCTTTAAAAATAAATCACTTAACAGGACCTTACCTGTGCGAGTATTCTTAGACTGATATTTGTCAGTGGATACATTTTGCTGAATAGCTCCTGGCTGACAAAAGCTTTCTGGAAAACAACTCGTGAAGCCTCTGAAAGTCTTTTTTGCTGGAAGAGTAACGGCAGCATCAATTCCTGTTGTGTCTTGCAGCCCTCCACCAGCACTGCCCCCTAAAAAACGTCAGTCGGCGCCTTCCCCAACCAGAGTGGCTGTGGTGGCCCCCATGAGTCGAGCTACCAGTGGGTCCAGTTTACCTGTTGGGATCAACAGACAGGTAATGGCCTCGGTGAAAGCCGAGGCAAACGTGCTGTGAACTGGAGGAAAAGCTCAGGGAGATGCTGTGACCTGCAGCCACGCAGATCCCTGCACGTCTCTGCTGGCCCGAGCAGCCCAGCCTGCCGTGGCAGTGGCAGTGGCAGGAGCAGCACTATCATAAATAATGTGAACAGCTTAATTTTTTTTTACAGTGTTGTTGGATTTAATTAACAAATTGCTACAAACTTTGTGGCCTCCAGCGGTAGCAGAGTGTGAGGATGGGAGCTGGTTGAGCATTGCCCCGTCCGGCAGATCAGGGGACAGCAGCTGGCTGAGCTCCCTGAGATCTCACCAGGGTTCTCTCACAGGCCGAGGGAGCACGTGCTGAGTGAGATCAGAAGTCTGTCTTCATCCAGTCACAATTTAAAACGTCTTTTAACTCAAGCAGTAGTTTAAGCTACTGCTCTGACCGCTGCTGGTGCTTTGGGGAAATTTGTACGTTTTCTGGTAGAAAAATGGAAAGTTGTGTGTGTGTTAATACATTCCATTTCTTGTGCTAGTCTGGGGTTTATGAGGCTGGGTTTGCTTTACACATACAGGAACTTACTAGCTCAGCAGTGAGGACCTGAATCATATGAAATTGCACAAAAATCAAATACTGTCCTCATCCCCTAAGCCTCAGCTCTGGCTCAGGGAGCCTCTGCAGTCATTTGGCTGACCCAGATAAAGCTGTGGCCACTCTTCAGTTAAACCTACAGTCTCACAAAGGTTGTTCTGATGGAGTGGGAATAGTTGAGGGGTTCACTCGCAGGTTAATAAGCTTGAGGTAATTTCTGAAATGGGACTACAGCCATCGGCACAAAAAGTCGTATCTCACTACAGTTTATTGTCCCTTTGCATGCACCTGAGCTAACCAAGTAATTGCTAAAGCCCAGGTTGTGTCATCAGAGATCTTGCGGTGTAATTCCCTTGTCCCAGTGTCATGACAAGCAGTCATCAGACACACGTAGCTGTGAAGAACTTGGTAATCATCTCAGCATCTGTAGTCCAGGGTGGGCCACAGCAACCCCTGCTTGAAATCAAGAGCACACAGAGCTCCCTGGCATGGGCTGTTTACCAGATCAGAGGATTTCTGTGTTCTCCATGAGCTCATTAAGGGCCAGCAGCACTGATCCTCTCCCCTCCTGTGAGGTCATTGCTCAGCGAGCTGCATCTTCCTCACTAGCAAGCTGCCAAGAGTGATGGTGATTTGATTTTTTTTTTTTTTTTTTTTTTTTTAAATGCTGAAGGATTTTGATGTTGACTGCTATGCCCAGAGGAGATTGTCAGGTGGAAGCCACTCCTATGGGGGGGAGTCTCCTCGCCTCTCTCCGTGCAGCAGCATCGGCAAACTGAGCAAGTCTGACGAGCAGCTCTCCTCCCTGGACCGCGACAGCGGCCAGTGCTCCCGCAACACAAGCTGTGAAACCTTGGGTAAGAGGGGCTGCTGGGGCCCTGGCCTCCTCGCTGGGGAGCTGCCACAGCTCAGGTGCAGAAGTTCGTGTGAAAATGCACTGCACTTGCAGCTGTTGTCTTGGAGTAGCTGCAGGCAGTTCAGTGCAGAGCTGTTCTGTCGGAGAGGAAAAAGCCCGGGGGAATGCGTTTCCCTTGCTGTAGGTGATTGTGCTCAAACTCAATTCAGCTCTCAAGTGGAATGTTTTCTTCATTTCAGCCCTGTCTGCAGACCTGTCAGTCCTGGTAGACTAAAGCAGTGTTGTTTCTACATGCTAGGAAAGAAAATAAAAATGTAAACATGACACAAATTATGTCTGCAGTCATCTACCTGTTGACTTTTCGTTCTTTGTTTGCTAGTGTAAGGAATTAATTATGAGTTATATGAAGTCTGGATGTTACAGAAGGTGTAAAAAGATGGTCCCAGCTGCAAGGAAGTTCCACTCTGATTAAAATGAACTGGTTAATTAACTGATGGAATGGGAGGGACAGAACTGAGAAGGGCTAAACAGTAAAAGAGAGAAACTAATCCATCATTCTCTGTTTACCCAGATCAATCGGATCACTATGATCCAGACTATGAATTCCTGCAGCAGGACCTCTCCAACGCTGATCAGATACCTCAGCAGGGGCCAGGTGTCCTCAGCCCATTGCCAGAGTCCTTGGGTGAGTCTGGCTCCCCTTTCCATGGACTCACTTTCCAGCTCCCACAGGGCAGCTCTCCTCCACTGGAATTCTGCAGCCTCTCGGGAGCAGCGCAGCCGACAGAGACTCCTCCAGCTTTACCAGAGAAGAAGAGGAGGAGTGCAGCCTCCCAGACTCTGGATAACTCGGGCTGCAGGGTGTCCTACGAGAGGCACCCTTCCCAGTACGACAACATCTCCGAGGATGACCTGCAGAATGCCGTGGTTGTCCCATCAATGCCCTTCACGCCCTTTGCTGCTGTTCTGCCTTTCCAGCAAGGAAACTCTTCGGCACCAGTGGAATTCATTGCTGATTTTGCTGCTCCAGATTCGAACAGTGACCCAGAAAAGCCACCGCCTCTGCCAGAGAAGAAAAACAAACACAGTAAGCAAGTTCCTGTGTTTGGATTTTACTTGTACCTTGCAGTTGTTGTGCTTCTGATCATCACTGAGTAGTGGTGATCATGGCAGTGCTCTTGCTTATGTGGGTCTGAGTGTGAAAAGCAGTCAGTCAGTGTCAAACACAAGGAAAGGAGATGTCAGTCCTGTGGTGGGCAGGGAGTGATTCGTGGGGCCAGGATCGGTCCAGGCCCAAGGGATCTGAAATCCCAACACCTTCGTTACTGTTGTGAGACCATTTTACTTCTCTGTTTACCTGATTCGAGTCTTTGAGGCACTCTACCTCGCAGATCTTTCTGGTCTGGTCTCCCTTTTAAGTCCGCTCCCTCCCCCTTTCCCCAATTTTGTTTTCCCACTGCAGAGGAGAGTTGGGTGCTCTCCAAGAGCTTGCAGAAAGGACTGATTTTCTGTCCAAAACCCAGCCTTGCCAGAGCAGTTACTTGGCAATAGGAGCACAGTCATCCACAAAGCTGTGCGAGACACCACCATTAACTAGAGTCCAGTACTGCTGTTTTGCTGCGGGATCTCATTTCCTTTGGATGCCTGAGAATTTCCCACATCATTAAAACAAGCAGCCTCTAAAAGCAAAGGCTCCTGTCCCCAGCCAGACTCCTGGCACACCAGGGCTGACCACATCTCGAGCTCACAACCTTCTTCTGATTTCCTTAATGTTCATGGCTAAAAATGTGAAACCTCTTGCCAAACAGGCAGCCAGGGAAGGCTGTGGAGTACACAGTGAGATCCAGCAGATATTGGTTTACTGGTCGCTGAGTGGCTTTGCAGTGTGTGTTGCATGAGGAGGTAATGGATACAAGATCTGGATGAAGAGCATTACAGGGCATGGCTGGCAGCCCGAGAGAAGAGCTGATTCAGAGTGCTGAGTTGGCCTTCTGGCTCCTTACTGCAGCTTATAGACTTCTCACTGAGAACGGTTTTTGCTCAGAGAGGTTTGGACTCCCTGTCCCTGGAGGTGTTCCAGGACAGGCTGGATGGGACTGTGAGCAACCTGGCCTAGTGGAAGGTGTCCCTGCCCATGGCAGGGGGATTGAAACTGGATTCTTTAAAGTCCCTTCCAACCCAAACCAGTCTAAGATTCTGTGTTTCTATGGGTAAGGTGGGAGTGAGATGTAGTGTCAGAGTGTGTTCTCTCCAGTCCTGTGTAGTGCACTCTGCTGGTCACTTCTTTTAAAATATGCCTTGTCTAAAAGCATTTCCATTATCCCTAAGTGACCAGTCCCCATTAGTAACCCTCAGGGATTTTACTCAGAGCACAAGGCTTGACCCACCTGAAAGTGAGGGTCATCCAGTGTCCCCATATGCAGGAAATCTCATTTGTTCCTCTCTGGTAATCAAGCAGTTAAAGACACTAAAATCAGCTGAAAGGGAGCTGAGATGGTTTGTGGACAACAGAAGGGAAGTAAATGGTGGCACAGGGCACAGCCAAGGCCAATGGCACAGGGCACAGGGCACAGCCAAGGCTGGTTGTTACGGCTTGTGCTGTTCAAAATCCTCACCTGCAGTATGAGCTGCCAGGAGCTGTGATACAGAGCATGTTACTGCAGGATCAGATCATTGTGGATCTGCTGTTAGTAGTGAGGAATGGCTGTTAGACAACTCAGGCTGGGATAGATGGAGGGAAATGCACCTCTGTGCACGTAGGCAGCTTCAGTGGAGGGGAGATTCCTGGCTGAATCTTGGGTAAGAGGCATTTTGACATTTGAAAGAGATCTGGGCTGTTTACTTGTCCTTAAGCCCCATGTGTTTGTTTTCTGGTATCACACAAGATGCCAAAGAGTTACTTGAAAACAAGTTAAAAAGCAATCTGCATTAATGCCTGAGCCCAGCTTTAACCTCAGTGCTGAGGCCTTGTGTGAATGTTCTTTGATGCTGGATTAGAGTTAATTGTAACCTGGCACCATCAGAAATTTGGGGAGTATTGATCAGATTGCACTGTTAGGAGAAGTAGGAGCTGTTACCTAATGCGTTGTCAACTCTGATGATTTTATAAAGCATCCTTGCTGCAAAACTTGTTGGTAGTCTTGGGGCTGATACCTGACTGCTGCAGATTTTTTAGTTGCAGTCACGTGACTCTGAGAACTTTAGTTTTAGATTGTCTTTGCTCCACAGTGTATTACACCAAGGATTTGTCGTTGCTAGTTTTATTTTCAGCATTTAAAAGACGGGTCAAACACTACTCAGGCTCTGTGGTGACTCCCAGGATAATTTTTGCCCAGAGGCTGATGCATGTAGATATTCTTGTGTAATCACACAGGGCTGCTTCCACAACCCCAGCAAGCTCCTGGGATCTGGAGGGGATGCATGGATTTGCTAAAAAGATCCAGAGCTCACACAGATGGGACTTGGTTGTAGTGCCTTTGTTGTGGGTCATCTTTTGGTAGCTGGCAGGAAGTGTTGCAGCAGAGACTCTGATGGTCCTTTTTTTTGGTAATATACAGAAGATCTGCTTGAGTTAACCTTGTGTATTGCTGTGAGCTGTGCTCAGAGGGACCTCCTAGAGTTGACTTCTGTATAATTTAAACAGAGGAGTGATAGGGCTTTTAGTCTGGCATGAGTTATGGTTATTTTCCTGTGCTGTAAGAGTACATGTTACTGTGCTAAGGGCAAATTACTCCAGACTTCTGCTTGAGCACCAGCATCGTGCTCCTGCTGAACAAGACACAGACACAGAACAGCTTCTGCCATTAAGAGCCCAGAGTCAGAAATAACAAGATCCTTTCCCCAAACAGCTTGGAAACTACTGGTGAGGCACTTATTCATGTTTCCCTCCCTGTCAGTGGGAACAAAACGCAGCCTGGTGCCCAGTGAGCAGCTGGTATTTAACTGCAGGAACCACGCTGAGGCCAGGCTGGGCTTAGCCAGCGGATAATGCGAGCTCTGTGAGGAGCAGCTCTCCTCCCAGAGGTGACAGCAGCGACTGGCTCATTTGACCTTGACTTCTCCAACGAGTTGCTGTGTGGTATAGCTGAAGAATGTCCATGATTTTGGCTCTCGCCCAGCTGCCAACGGCGCCAGGGTCGGGCTGGGCTGTCAGTGAGCCCTCCAGGGGGATGCTGCTATGCCTCACCTTATTGCAGGTGTGCCTTAGTGCTGATGATCTCCTAAAAACCCCTTTGGACCCCAGCAAGCACTGGTCCTTCCCTGCAGCCGAGTGCTGCTTCCAGGAGCGGTGGCTGCGGGGAGAGCTGGCTCCTGGGAGAGCAGTACCTGTGTCTTCTACCATATGGGCAGAACTGGTGCGTGCTGGAAATCCCTGAGCAGCTTTAGCTCCTTCAGAAATGACAGCCGAGGCACTGCAAGCAGATTGCTGGGAAGGTGTTCCTAGCCTCAGTCGGAGATTTCATGGTTTTTTAAATTTCACATATTTTCTGTCTGGGTTAAGAACTGACATAAGCTGGGCATGTGGTGGGAGAGGTTTCTCTCTCACGCCTCCCTTCCCTCCTGGGGTGCTGCCTTGAGACTGTCACTCCACCCCAGCTGCTCACTGGGGAGTTGCAGCCCCCATCCCTCCCTCTGCACAGTTGCTGCAGGGCGTGCAGCCTGAGCCGAGCTGCTGATGTAATTTCCCATCTGCTTTTTAAATTTCTGCCTTGTTGAAAACCAGAGTGGAGCGGGGGAGAGAAGACCCTTTGCAAACAGCAGTCATGGGAGGGGTCTTGCTCTCCTACTCTCCCGTTCAGGATTGGCAGGATTCTGATGATGCCCATTTGGATTTGCACTCTGCAGTGCCTGCTCATGATCCAGGGTTTTTTTCACCATCCCAACTGTTTTTCACTTTGCCTAAAAACAAAGATGACAAAGCAGAGGCACAGACATGCTCACCTGCCCGGGACTAGTTGTAACAAGCCAGGCAGGGGAGCTGCCATGACGATGGGATGCATTAGCCCCATAAAGAGCTGAGATAAAAGAGCTCTTCATTATTCCCTTGCAGATTGAGTTAAGGCTCCCGCCAGCATTCAGGCTCACTGCCTTGAGTTAACAGTGATTTAATTTTACACAAGTGTCTAATGTGATGCCCTTTTCACCAACACTTCCGAGCTGTGGTGTCATTCCAGTGTTTGGTGTCATTCCAGGAGCTCACAGCCCTCGATCCCCAGTGGTGTCTGCAGAGCTGGGTGTTCAGTGAAGCACTGGTTCTGAGGTGACTCAACATGAAGGGCTGATCTGAATTCAGTGTCTGCTGCATTGTGCCAGCACTGCCAGGCCTGCCGCCTTGGCTTTTGTCCTGCTCAGTTGATGAGCTCTCAAAGTGTGGTCTTTCCCTCCAGCTCTTGTCCTCTACTCTTCTGCAAGGACTCCTGACCCTTAGTTCCGTTTTGCTGCTAGAGAAATACCTTTCATAAGCCTTCTTTAAATCTGAAGTTGTTGTATGATACCAGGGCATTTTCCAGGGTCCAGGTGTTAATAGGAGCACCGTAGCCAACTGAATCACTGATACTTGAAAAGACTATTTTGGTAAGTCTGTATTTCCTACACCTTCACCATGATTCCAAATAAGAGAATATTTCCAGAACGTGCTTCTTTTCACTGTGAAGTGGTGCTGGGAAGGAGCAGGGAGTCTGAGGGAGGAAGAGAGGAAAGGCTCAGGTGGCAGGGAGAGTTGGAGGTCAGAATTCCAGCGGCTTTGGCAGAGCTGTGCAGGACTGGCTGTACTGCGGGACACGAACAGGTTGTCCACTGGCAGGACTGTGGGGTCACAGGATGGGGACAGCAGGTGTTACCGGTCGGGATTGAAATCCATCAGCTCCATTTCCTGTGCTCCCATTGCCTCGACCTGTTTTTTTTTTTTTTTTTCACTATTTCTTTTTTTTCTTTATTCTATTTTTTGGAGGAGGGTTATAATTCTTTTGGGGAAGGGCAGCTGTGTTAGCTCCATTTCTAAATGGAGTTTAAAATATTAGAGGAAATCTGAAAAAAGGTGCCCAAGACAGGTGCAAAGCAACTCCTTCCTGCTGACACATTTGCAGGGCTGCATCCTGTTTAAAGGCTGGCCCGGGGGTCTGTGCTGGCAGGTGAACAGAGGACTTTGCCTCGCAGCCCGTGTGGGAACCAGCTTCATGATGTGCAAATCCTGCATTGTGCTCGTCGTATTTATAGCTTTCACTGAAGTCGTCCACTCCTTTCAGCTGTACAGCTGAAATGCCAGCAGAAGCTGAATAATTGCCACCAAATGACCAGATTTACAAAAAGTGACAACTGCTTGTTTATGAGGAGGAAGGGAGGGATGACTGCAGTCCCTTGTGCATGACAGCGTGTTTACAAGGAGGCCTTGGTTAGTCCTTTCCACGACACTTAAATACATCTGTTTCTCCTGCTCTCAGGTGTATAGAAGAGGGTTCTTTCTTTGGTTTACATTATTCAGTACACTTCTGATCCTTAATAATAGGGGTGGGTTTGTAGTGGTCTTTCTGTGGCACTGGATGTCATCTTCCCCCTCCAACACTAAAATACTGCAACTGTAAATAATCCTCTGTCAGAGCTGCATAAGCTGACCTGTGTGGGTTTTTTCATAGATTTTGGAAGAATATTGTACAGATGGAAAGGTCCTCTAGATGAGGTTTGATCCCATTTAACATTTCTGTTGAGCCACATCTCACAAAAACTTGTGAATCAGTTGAATTTGAAAACTGGAGATGGTAAGTTGCTTTAGAAAGGAATGGGAGAAACGGGTGTTGGGTTTGAGCTAAGGAGGTAGGAACACATGGTCAGTGGTATGGTACTTTTAGAAGGTATTTTGTCCCAGTACTGGCAGTGGCATTTAGAGAGCTGAGGGAGAAGTACACCCAGTTTCACAGGTAGGTGTTCTCTGATAACAGTTTTATCAGTTTGCTAGAGTGGAAAAGCACTGTACGCCTCCTGGTTCTAGAAACCTTGCTGACTGCAGAAATGAGACATTATAGACACAATTATTACAGATTTGTTGTCAAGCTTGCACTGTTACACTCCTAAGAAGCAGCCTGACGCTGTTCTGGTTTTTTGGTGACTTTGGACATGAGCTGTCGAGCAGCGTTCTCAGAATTGCTGTGGATTGTGTGAGGATTTGGGCTAAGCATCAGTAAGTCAGACTTCTCAAGTTGCTGTTTGGAGACCTCACTGGTTCCAGAGTACTGTCAGCTGTGTTTGTGGCCTGGGGGGGTGTTTGCTGTGTGCTGGCTCACGGGATGGGGTATTTGGATCCTTTCCTGCAGGGTGGGTGGCAACTGCATGAGTGCCCTTCTGAGAATGAGCACCTGCCTGCTGGCCCCCAGCTGGGGCTTGCAGACCAGGGGCAGCGAGTGTGACCTCTCCTTGCCTTGCAGTGATGGCCTACATGCAGTTTGTGGAAGACTACTCAGAGCCACAGCCGTCCATGTTCTACCAGACCCCTCAGAACGAGCACATCTACCAGAAGAAGAACAAGTACCTCAGGGAAGTCTACGGGATCAATGACTCCTTCATCAGCTTAGACCCCTCTCAAGATCTGGCACCTCCTCCTGCTCTCCCACCGAAGCAGCGGCAGCTGGTGAGTGACACCTCAGGGACACTGGCAGGGCCACCAGGCTCCCAGGAGCAGCTCTGCTCTTCCTGCTCCTGCTTCTGACAGGCAGCCGTGGTGGCAGGGTGTCTCACTGGTGTTAGCACATCGTGCTCCTTGGCAGCTCGTGAACATGGGTTTAGGCATTTTGCGTCGTGCACATTTTTGCTGCTTTCTAACCCCACGTTGAGACCGTTCCCCATAAGCTTTGAAAGTCCTAAAATGCCCTAAAAATGAAACGTTCGTCTTCCACACGGCAGGGCTGAATCTGTGCCAGGCTTGTGTAACAACAACTGCTTGGAAGATTTTGACACACTGAGCAAGCAGCATGATTTTCAAGAGATTGCTGCACTGTTGTTCCCACTGCTGTTTTGAAACTGTTGTCAGAGATGCCACTAATAATAACTGTTTAAACATAATAACTGCTTTTATGCTATTGTGCACAGACCTTTGGTATAGCCACTACTCATGCATGTTTCCTCCACGTTAGTCCCCTTGTGAGATTCAGGATTTTACCTGTTTCTCAGAGTTTTGCTGGCCCCCCAGACTGCCAGCACAGAAAGGCACATCCACATGTGTGTGGGTGGTGGGTTTAACAGCACAGAAAGGGCCATTTTCCATGTGGGGGTTGAAATCCTGGCCTCAGTGATGGCAGCAGCAGTTTTGTTTCCGACCTCAGTGGAGGTGGGATTTTGTCCCATTTCCTTTTAAAGATTTTCCTTTCATTTATTTTCTCTCTTTTTTTTCCTTTTTTCCCAACTTTGACCTAAGGCATTTTGTTTATATTAATTATCTTTATTTGTTCTGTTTAAAAAAAAAATTCTTTTGTGCTGATATAGCTTACTTAAATTGGCCATGGCATTAACGAAGTGGGAGGAAATGTGGGAGCAGAGCCATGGTCTTACCATCATGAGGGTGACTCTTGCAGTATTTCTTCATGCTATCTGTGCTAAAGTTTGACTGTCCCAGAGTGTTACTTTTTAACTCTAATTTTGGGATTTGCATAACTACATTCCTGTGATGCAAGTAGGATTCTTAAAAAGATAAAGTGACATTTTTGGCTAAGCTAAACTGAGCATTATGCATTAATGCTTTGTGGGGACAAGACTTCAAATGCTGGCGTCCCATCTGCTTTGCAGGGACACTAAAGAGTCTACAGGACTCCTCTGTGGAGGATCAGGCAGTTTTTTCCAGGGTCTGTGGTCCCCATTAGTGGGACCCTTGCACTGTCACTTGTACCTTGCAGTCCCTTGCCTGCCTTCCCCTCCTCGAGGTGGCTGCACTCCAGTGACGTTTCCAGAGGTGACTTGGGCTGCACAGTCATGATCAGAGTCTGCAAAGCACAGATTTACTGCAGCCCTTGTGCAGAAGGGAAATTCTGCTCCTGTCCTCAATTGGTCGGCTGAAGCTAAGCATTTCTTTGCTTCCCTTTAATCATTTTCTGGACAGCCACGATGTCCCTGCTTTGCCTGCTGGCCATTCTTGTCTTTTGCAAGCTGATAACCATCAAGGTGTTGCTTGCAGTTCCCCTGAAGCAAAGGTTTCTTCAAGTGCAGCCTCCCACCCTTCATCCCTGTGTTGGGAAAGAGGTGCAAGCAGGTGATGGCTTATTCAGCAATCCCTGTAAAAGCCACCAGGCTCTTGTTCCTCTGCTCTTGCTGCCCTGGGAGTTTTTGATTTGGCAAATCAAATGGGCATCAGCTGCTCTAGCAGTGGCAAGTTTTGCTGGATGGACTCCTCTGTAATATAATAATGAGGAGGTCCTTTCTTGTCAGCTTCAGATCTTAATCAAAAATAAAATCGTATGTTTGCATTGTATGTTTTATTCAACAAGTCTGAGAGAGCCTGAATATACCTTATCCTCTCTCAGTCTCCTTACTGTAGGGGGTTTCAGGAGAAATTCCTTGCCAGGGTTTGTCACTTCCAGTGTAATATCTGCCTCCTGTGCAAATTATTATAATCTTGGGTTGGCCAGAGAAGTGGCAGGACATCACTGTCACCCAGTCTCCCAGCAGTACCAGTGAGGACCCACAGCTCACACGGGAGAGGCCAAGTTCCCAAACTGCAGGTTGCCAGTAAAAAACAGTGTGCACGAACCGTGTGCTTAGAGCCAGTTCCTGCTTTGGGCATCTGCCCCCACGCCAAGGGGAGAAAAAAGGGCAGCGAGGAACAGCTTGTCTGTGCCAGCAGCAGCTGTCCACGGGTGAGCAGGGAGGGGGAGGCAGGAGTTCATTTTTTAAGGGATTTGTGAAACAAAGAAGATTTGAATTGTGATTTTTGTCGTGCCTCTTGAGCTCAAGAAAGGCATATTGGTGTGTCTGGCTCTGATGAACTCAGTGAATAGCTGTTTGTTTAGCAGCCATTATATGCATTGTTTTACAGTTAGCGTTTCTTGCCCTTTATTCATCGCCTTTTCTGTGCTCTCTTTCTCTGTGTCTTGTGTCTCCTGCCTTCTCCCCCCTCCTCAGCAGGCCTCCTATGCTGCCTCTTCTTTCTCTTCTGTCTCCTACTGTGTCCAGCAACCTAAAGTGCCCTTCACCCCCGAGGACTGCGGTGCCACTCAGGGCCTCACTATGTCAGTCTCTAACTCCTTTCTCAGCCGGCACAGCTCCTTTCCTGTGCACTCGGTGAGTTCTCTCCGCTCTGGAACACGTGGGTGTTGTCCGATTGCTGATCACTTGTGTGCAAACTCTGTGCTTGCCCTCTCGGCTAAGGGTGGAGGTTCCTCTGGGGGCTTTTGAACTCCTGTGGTACCCAGCCAGGTGGGAAAAACGGTGTGTAAATCTCACTCAGTGTAAATCTCAATCTCACTCAGTGGAAATCTCAGCGAAGCCAGGGGAGGTGTAGCTTTGTTTATATTTCGTGTCCATGTTGACGTTTGCAGAGGGGGCCTGAGGAAGGAGAGCTGGCCTGTGTGCCCAGGCACACTCCTGTGACCTCTGCGTGCCCCAGGCTGCACGTTGGAACTGCGAAGTCTTTTTGTCCCATTGCATAATGCCAGTGATGTGGATGAGTCAATTAAAGGCTGCTGTGTGAGCCTGGCCTTGGGAGAAATAACAAGATGCTGTCCCCGAAATCCATGGACTTAGTTAAATGCATGGAACAGGGGATGCAGCTCCTTAATTTTTTTTCTAGAAAACTCTACTAGATCTTCCATCTCATTTTTGCCTGTCTGCTTCCCTTCCTGTCTCCATGGTCCCAAACAAGCTCAGTTTGCTTGTACGATTTGCTGATGGATGAGCAGGGTTTTCTCTTCCTACAGCACTTTTGAGCAGCCTGAAGAGAGGATGGCAGGAGGAGCTGGAAATCATTTAAATCAAAATAGTATTAGAGCACTGCTTAAATCTCTGATCAGCTGCTTAAATTAAATGGTAGTAATAACAAAGTGTTAATATAATGAAATTAAATGCAACCATGGGATTCCACCAGCTCATCGGTGTGGGGCTCGTTTGCATGTAAAACTATGTGGTTATGCTCTGATTGCCATGTGATGACAACTGAGAATACACTATTTTTTGACAGTGACCTGGATGTTTAGTAAATTAGGCTTCTTCTGGACAAGAAATTATCAGACAAGGCTTGAGAAGATTCAGAAGTGTTCAATTAGTTTAATATTAAATCTTTCAAAACAGTATCCTCCCACTGTGGCTCTGCTATCTTCCCTTTTCAGCACTTATTCATTCTTTAAAAATCAGTGATAATCATTGGTCCGAAGAAGAAAAAAGTATTGAAGTGCTTTACAAGTAGAGCTACTTCACAAGCCATGAATGAAAGTTTTTGGCTTCCACTTGTGTGAGAGAGAGCAGTATCACAGCTTTGCTGCACGGATGAAAAGGCTGAGGGGTGGCAAGGTTAGTGTTTGCATAAATTTGTGGTAAACAGTTCTAAAATTTGAAGTGAAAGTCCTGAATTGTACCTCTCTTACTTGGTACTGGTTCTTGCAAGCAAAACATGGAACTGTAGCACTAGATAAAAGTACTTGACTATTTTTGATTTAATTGAGAGGCTATAAATATGATTCTATAATGTTCTAAAAATATGTGGGCACTTTGATTTTAAAAAGTGTCCTTGTTGGATTAAATGGTTACTACCTACTAAATTGCTCTGACCTGTTCTCATCTCACTTTGGACTACGTTACTGTGAATATATTATTTTAAGGAATGTTAAAACTTCATTAAAATATCCTTACTCATTTTTGCAAGGATTCGGTGAGGGATAAAATAAATGGCTGGAGCATGAGGAACAGTGAGACAGTGCAGTGTCAAATGCACAAAGGAAATAAGCTGAATTAAAAATGGTGATTTTTCCATTAGTGCCCTTAAATTAGGATAATCTCATAGTTTCTCATTACTCTGTCCAGTCTATTTTTTCACAGCCAAAAATGAGATTTTCACTATGAAAATGTCTCTTTGAGCTGCAAAATACCAATGTCCTGACATGCATCATAGCTGACCCATGTAATACCATAACCACAGTTTATCCCATTTCCCCTATCCCTGATAAGACAGAGAGGTGAAGCAGCTGTGGAGGTTTGGATCCCTCCCAGGGTGACACCTTCCATCAGCACGGGAAGAACCAGAGCCCCTCCTGCAATCTGCTCCGTGGGGTTTCACTCCAGGGATGCCACGAGCTGCACCAGTAACTTCAGGATGTTGCTCTGCTCCTCATCTTCTCCTTCCTTTCTCCCCTCTCCCTAGAGAAAGGCCACTCAAGGGAGTGCTGGTGAACAATAAACCTGGCAAAAATCAGTGTTAGCTCCTACCAGCCCCAAGGGAGTCAGTGCCAGGGAGAGCACACCTTTCAGGCACTGCCAGCTGAGCAGCTGGCCTCTTGTGTGCCCAGATAGCAGTGGTGGCTATCAGATCTTCTAAAATTGTGTGTCTCCGACACAAATCGTTATTCATTCTGCACAGGAAGCAAAAACCTCCTTGGATCAATACCAGGAAGTCCGAGCTGCTAGACACGATGGCTGTCCACTGCCCCAGTGTCAGAAAGGCCCTGCAATGTAGCCAATTTTCAGAAAGTGCCCTGTGCTTTTCTTCCTTCCCTGGAGACTGGCCTGGAGGACACAGGAGTCACTCCCAGAGGGAGGACCTGGCCCTGTACCCATCTGTTCACGTGCCAGCAGCAGGGAGGCCGAGCCTGCACCACGTTCTGCTTGTTATCCCCTTAGCTCTGTGCTCCAGGTGAAGGAGTAGTGCTTACTCCTGATTTGCATGGCCTAAAAAGACTGTTTTCAGACAGCAAAAAAGAGGTGAGGTTGTTTAGAGCATCTTTTAATTTTTAATGCATGAATTTTTCTAGAGCCCTGACTCCTTTCCCTCCAATCAGCTCTGCAGAGGCTGTTGCAGCCCAGCTGCCACTGTCAGCCCACTAATTGTGCTTTTCCCTCCTTTGCAGGAAATTGTGTCAGAGGTAATAGCTTTTACTGGATAGAGGCAGATCTTGAGCAACTGGATCAGACCTCATAGGTTTGGCAAGTTGAGCTGTTTTTTAACCGAGTCTGACTCGTGTCTGGCCTCTGTGCCAGCAGGGCTGGTGTTGGTAGTGTGGGCTGGTGTTTTAAGGAGCTGCATCGTGTTCCCCATCCCATGGACAGCTGAACCATTAAATCCCACACTGTGGGGACAACTGGATTGTACTGTCAAGAATCATTCAAGGGATTCCCACCTCTTTTGAAAGTACTAAGCAGTGGGAAAGGAGGTGTGCAGCAAGGAGGCCTCGTCCTTGGTCACGGTTGGCAGTAGTTTCTCTCCAGCCCATCACCTCCCTCCCTTCTTCTTGTGAACACAGAGCTGCTGCCCCTTGGTTTAATCAATCCTTTGCTGTTTGCCTGGAAATGGGTGGGCAGGTATCCGAGCAGCAGGAATAATCAGATCTTGAAATCTCATTACTTCCTGGCAGCTGGAGAACTCTGCGCTGATAGAGGAAATCATCTGGTGACGAGCTCCGCTGCTGCCCATCCACACATTTTCCACCGAGGGCTGCAGAAAGTCTTGTGGAAGCTTTTCCTCCCTGAAACAAGGAGGAGTTGTATCTCCAAGGCGTGTGCATACCATTAGTGGAAATTTGGCTGCATCCTCCACTGTGGAGAAATAAGTTGCCTTTCTCAAAATGCTGGGGTTTTCTTATGTTTTCTTTTTAATTAAGAAATATTTCCAGTAATTTTCCAGAAACCAATTGGCTGTCAGATTCCAGCAGAAGGTGCAAGTGATTTCCTTATGAAAGCTCCAGTTCAGCGTTTCTGTTCTCACTTGTTCCCACTATTCTTGAGCAACTTGAGCAAGTGCACAGAAAATTCACAGCAACTGTTTTTCTTTCTTGTGTGTGTGCTAACGTATGTTCAGGAAAAGCGGGGTCAGATAAGTGATTAAAGGCGTGCACCAGGCAGACATGTGCTTCCCATGTTTTCCCTGCCTTGCTCCCGTTGCTGTAGCTCACTTCCAGCCTGCAGCACGCACCAGGCTCTGGCCCTCGCCAGAGACCGAGCTGTTTTCATTCATGTGGTGGGAGCCTCAAACAAACCACGGCTGGGAAGTCATAATGTGTTTGTTCGTTTCTGTCCTAAGGTTTTGGCTCCTTAATTTGGAGCAGAGGGAAGGGGGATTGAAAAGATTTGCATCCCTTTAACCAGCTGCTCCGTCTTAGGTATTGTTTTGCCTTTCCTGTTTAGCATTCCTTCTGTGTTTGTGTTCATTTCCACTGGCCATGGCAGCCTGGACCACTGGTATTAATAGTGCTGTTGCCTGCTGGCATCACTGGATCTTGCTGCTGAAAACCACTTCCTCTGGGGGTTTATACATTTTCCTTGCATTTGGAACACTGCAGATCTCTGTAGGTCTTTCTAAACAGTCCCGTGTTGACTTCATAGGCCACACACCCCACGTTTTTGTGTGACTGACTTTTTAGAAGTCTTGTCTTGGTCTCCACACTCTGTCTTTTCCAGACCTGCCATCTTGATCTGCGGGCTTTGTCTGCAAAGTAAAAAGTTGATGCTGTAGGTGCAACTGAATCGAATTCTCCTGATATTTTCTAAAGAGGGATGCATGGCAGGATGGTTGATAAATCTTACAAATGTTTTCTTTCCCTGCTGCCCGCTTACTTGTTTTGTTGCAGAGATGTGCAGGAATCTCTCCCCCACAAGGAAAAGTTGGGATTTTGTGTTTTCTCATACAGAAGCCAGGAGACACAACAAGCCCCATCCATCCATGTACTGTGCTAACCACCAGTTACAACCAGGGAGGTCAGCTCTGCAGCCAGGTCAGAGGCCTTGCTGAGAAACATTCCAGCCTGAGGAGTTGCTGCCTTTCCTGTGGCAGTGCTTGAAGCCGTTCTGTTGGCAGCTTGTGTTTCCAGCCATTCATTGCAGGAGCATTTCCTTCCTCATTAGCAAAAGTACCTGGAAGCCCAGCATTGTGTCATGAGATAGGAAGTCTTTTCCAATAGTTGTCTGTGCAATTATATTCGTAGGGTGTAACGACTTTGCAACACCCAGCGTTTTGTGAACATAATTCTGTACTGTTACATTTTGGGCATCCAGTTCTGGCATGTTGCCCACGTCGTTCCCTTAATAGCATTAGCAGAGGAGATCTGAAAGATTGATCCTTTCCTCTGATAGCTTCATGTTTTGGGAGTCTGATGCTCTACCTGATCTGGGAGTGTCTGGCAGGATGGCAGATTGATTTGGCAGAGGTCCACAGGGTAACTGAGAAGGCTGTGCTTAAAAGGTAAAGACTGTGTCTGCTGATGCTGCAAATGCTCTGTCAGCCATATAATTGAATTCCACTTTGGGTTTGGGTTGGAGACTGCTGTAACTTGCAGCCACTGACTCTCTGCATACATATCCCTGTGTCCCTGTTAGCTGTGGTCAGCCGTGCCTGGTGAGTGTGAAGAAGCATCACTCCTGAAATAAGTTTTCTATTAGAGTGCTTATCTCCTGCCATCTAATCCAAATAAACAGCCGGAATGTCACTGACCTTTGGGACATCCTGGAACACGGCTTCTAATGACGGAAAGCTGTTCTGAAATATTCACCATTGCGAAAAATCAAAGGCAGCAAATTGAAAAGGTTGAAAGATGCTGTCTCTGGGAGACCTCTGTGTGTCACAGTGTGTGGTAAATGTTCAGGGCCAGGCACGTTTGCTTCCTGCTGTTCCCAGGAGACGAGGCCGCTCCCAGCTCAAAGCTTGCTTTGTGCAGGCACTTCCCAAATGGCAGACAGGTCTTTTTAAAAACCACTGCGCTGTGAGAGGAGAGGGAACTCTCTCTTCTCCCTGTCTCGGCCATTTGCTGTCACAGGTCAGGATCCCTCATGCTGGGAGACCCTCTCCTGCTCCTGTGGTGGGAGCTGGGGGGCTGGCCAGAGTTTGGATACAGGAGAGCATCCTTTCCCAGAGATTCCTGCTGCACCCTGTTTTCTAGATTTCCCGGAGATGATCTGGAAATACTTCACTCACAGCAAAGCCACGGAGTAGGAGGTTGTGTCCATGAAGCCATAGCCGAGGCCTTACTGACCCTGCAGGAAACTTCTGAGAAGCTGATTAAAACAAGCACTGATTTGTTTCCAAGATAAACTGTTGCCTCTTGGAGGGAGCACTAAAGGATGTCTTGTTTCCTTGTGACAGTTGTGTTGAATGGACTGTCCCCTCCCAAAAAAGTATGTGTTTTAGAGGATGACAGGGCTTCCAAGAGATGGACAACACCCAGATCCTGTGGAAGCCATTGCTGCAATTCCTGGGGCAGCTGCTGGCTGGGCTGGGTCAGACTGGGGAGCAGCAGGAGTGGGTGCCATATGGACATCATCTCCACTGCAGGGTGGGTTTTTTTTCTTGAAAAGTATGCTTCAGTCTTGGCTCTTGTCCCAGCACGGCTGCATAACTGGAATTCCAGAGCTGCTTGCAGGCTCCGGAGGAAGGAGGGGGCTCCCTGGCTCCCTTTCTACAAGATGCAATGTTACAACAAGATTGGAAGTTGAGAGCAGTCTGGCTAATTAATGCCAGCGCACCAAAGGCTGCTCTGCACTGTTCCCTTGGTTAACAGCATGCTGAGAGCCTGTCTGCATCCTTAAATGATTGTTCACGGATCACATAATGAAGATTAATGCGTTTTCCTGGGTACCTGGGCCTTAAACTGGCATTTTCAGCATATCTCATGCCAAGAGGTTGTTCTGAAGGTGTATTGAGACCAAGGAGAGAGAAACATACAGTGACTGTCAATACTGACATATCTGTGTTCAAACTTGTAAAATTTCTGCAATGTTATGTTATATATTAGGTCTAAATTGCCTTCAAATTAGGATTAATGTGTGTGAAACTCCACCAGGCAGGAACTGTGCAAATGTTCTGCCCCAGGAGCAATAACTCATCTCCCCGAGCTGCTGGTCCAGGCTGCAGGCAGGGAAGCAGAGTCTGCCCTGAGCTAACCCTGCCAGCGCCTCACGCAGGGCTCTGCTTGTCCCAGAGTGACTTGGCTGAGGACAGTCATTTCCTTTCTCTCCCGCCCTGCGTGAGCTCCACTGCTGCTTTGCAAAAGCCTGGCTTTTCCTCTGGGTTCGGCAGGTCAGGGACAAAACCCCTTGGAACTCCTGGGTGGAAGATGTCCATCAACTACAAAGTGAAGGACAGCGTGTGCCGCCTGCGTCATGTGGGTGCAGGAAGTCCAGCGATGGGGGAGCTGGCACAGAGCCTCTGCTGGAGCTAATTATTTCCTCTACAGGAGCAAAGGATCTTGTTATCAGCACAGCAGTTTTTTGAGTGCCTTCTTGAGCCGCTGAGCAGTGGTTTGGGGTCTGGGCTGGGACTTGGGGTGATGGCTGGCGTATTAGCACCAGTGAGATCATGAAATACCATGCAGGCATAATGAATCTGCTGAGCCAAGATGATGTCATGAGCCTGGCGTCTTATGAGGGATTTAGTGGTTTGTGCCATGCAAGTGAAAATGAATAAATGTAGAGCATTTATCCAGGCAGAAAGTAAATACAGAGATTAAACTTGTCATTGTTACTGAGGCAGCTCCAAAAGCTGACAGTGTCCCTGGAGCCAGCGCTGCTCATCCGGAAAGAAATGGGCAGGAAGAGAGAGGAGCCTGTCCTAGAGCCAGTCTCCTTTTAGCCACAGGCATGTGGTGGGGATTTGCATTTTAATTATTTTTCAGTAGTCTTTTAAGCTCTCTTTCCAAAGCATCCCCCTCCTCTCCTCTGTATTATGGCCTGCAATTTGTTTTGGTGAGAATACACCCAGAGCACTGCTGGACTCGGCGCAAGGCACAAGGCGCAGCCCCTCAAGGATTAAGGTGGTGGAAGGTAAAGTCTAGCCATTGACCTTTACATTTCATTTCCTTTGTAGTGGAAAAGCTTTTTTGACCGGGCTTCTGGCCTGAGGCTGTTCTCAGTTAAGATTTTTAAGCCCACATCTTTCCTAGGTAGAAACAAAAATACTGCTGCTGAGCTGGGTGCTGCTGCTGGGGCTCAGGTGATGGACTAAGCTTTGCTTTTTCTTACCCGCTCAGCTCTCCTGAGAAAAAGTAGCCCGAGTTCTCCAACTCCTGCCTTTGATTCCCTTTCTTTTTACATCACAGTGGTGTCACTTTTCAGCCTGGTTTGAGCAAGTTGTGTCTGTGCTTCTTGAGAGCTCTGTCCTGCCCCGTCCTTCTGCAGCAGATCCCTCAGTGGAGCAGCGCCACAACTGCGTTCCAGCCTGGGGTTTTTTGGATGCTGTGATTCTTCTTTCAGTCCACTTGACTGTGACCAGCTTTGCAGGTTTTAAAATAAACTCCTCTCCAGCAGATTTAGCATTATTGTCTTTTTTCTTTTTTTTT
>VYZQ01004649.1:17916-49478 GCA_013400655.1 Mystacornis crossleyi
CACAGAAGGAAACCACAAGGGGGTGATAGACTGAAGAAAAACTAGCAGGTATTACTTACTCTCATTGTCTGAACTGTCACTGGTGCTTAGATGCCTGTGGCGTTTCATCCTGACGCATCCTAAAGAGAAAAAAACAGTTGATGGCAACCGTTCTACCAGAAAATCACCGGCTGCTGGCTGATGCCAGGTTCTTCACACTAAAGGCGAAGCTCCTCTGAAGAGGTCTCGGGCATAGAAATAATCCCAGTTCAGCCACTATGTTTTATTTCTGCAAGCAACTATTAGATCATAGTATTATTTGAGAAACTGAGCACCCTCAAAACCAGCATGCCTCTGCTGGGCAGAGCTTGCTTTTAATTTTGCAGAAAGAAGTGCAACCCGCCAGCTGATTCCCGGCAGGGCAGGAGCTGTGCACTGCTCGACTCAATGTCCCATCTGTTCAGCTGGAGGAAGAGTTGCCATAGTGGCGGTAGCTAGCTGAGAGACGGCTGGAGGCCAGGAAATAAGGTGGATGCACAGCAAGGCAAGGATTTAGAAATATAACACACCTTAAAAACCTGAACAAACAAACAAACAAACAAAAAAAGCACTAAGAAACCCTAAGGCATCCATGCAAAGCAAAAGGCAGATTTTAAACAGTGACAATCATAGAAAGTAGTGACTGATGCCATTTAAGTTATCTGATCACCATTTATGTGACAAGAAATGTAGTTTCCAGAAGTTTGAGAAGTGATCAATAATATCACTGAGAAATACTTCAGTGGCACTGCACCAGTTGCACTAAAAAAGGTATTGAACTTTTTGAAATTCATTTTTGACCATGTAATGCTACACAGAGAGGGGAAGAAGAAATTTCTGCACCTCTACTTAATAAGAAAAATCAAGAGTTACCAGCTATATACTCTAAACAAGTGCCAAGAAAAATCCATATACATTATTAGTCCTGCCACTCTATAACATTCAATGTTACATTTGTTAAATAAGGTTCAATAACAGTTTACAATTAATAGTAGTAAATAAAAATCACCCCTGTTTGTAATGATTGAATGAGAAAATCAATAGAGAAAAGAAGTAAAAAGTATTTCTGCAGGAATATACAAGAACTCTTTTTGTTTGTTTGTTTTTAAGCAGAATATATGGACAAGTAGATTACAGATAGCTGAATCTGAAATGTACTGCAGTACTCCTAAGTGCCAGCTTGGCTACACCTGAAATATAAGCAGCTTCATTGCTGAAACATAACCACATGCCATTAAAAAAAAAAAAAAAAAAACCACAGCTAAATATCCCATTTGATAAGCACTACACTTAGTTACTGTACAATGGGTCTTGAGATTATTCAAATACCGCGGGATAAACACGATTTCCAGATAAGAGAAGCCTGCCCAAAGGCTTTGAAGAGATTGAAATTCAATTGTTTGCACACAAGTGTTTAATTTAGTGGAAAATTTCAGCAGACTTTGTATTAAAGAGAGTGAATTTACTGAATCTAAATGCAGTGATCACTCGAACTTCAAATCAATCTTTTCAACTTGTTATAAAAAAAAGACATTGTCCACACTCCTCAAAGCTGACAAAGGAAGCAATGCTTCCTGTTTTCAAGAAAGCAGATACAGAACTTCTGTATTTAACCTGGGGCAGGCGGGGAAGACAGAAAGACACAGGACAAAGGTTATTTGCATCATCACTTAAGCAAGGTATAAAATTCCATTACATAACAAATAATTTCACATTAATTCACCTTCTCACAGCTCAGACAACATAGGGGAGACAAGGCAGCCATGTACAGACCAGTGTCCAAGAAAAGATCAACATCAAAAATTAAACACCCAAAACACCACAGGGCTTTGCTTCCAGTGAGCAATGTAAAGTTGCTTGTACAGATGAAGAAACATCCATGAAGCTCTTGGACAAAAGCTGTTTGACAGGTAGAAGGCACTGGGGTCAGAAGGAATTGTCTTTGTACATGTTTTGGGGGCACCAGACTTGAAGTTTGCTGCAGGGTAATGAAGGCAGGTCTAGAAGACTACTTTCATATTGCCAGCTTGCAAAGTTTAATCAAGAGCAAATAAAATTGTACTGCCTGTTTGAGAGCTTGCACTCCAGGCCAAACCCAGCCCCCTGGAGCATGCAACTCTCCCTAAAAAAAGCGAGTCCTGCTCATGACAACTCATCTGCTGCCAGGCTTCATTTCCAAACAAGCTGGCTTAAAGGCCATCAGGTACTTTACAAGACCTCGGGAGACAACAAAAAGCATGAAGATGAGCCAAGCAGTATTCCCCACTTCCATTTCTTAGCAAGAAATGTAAGTGCTTCCTTCTTGCTGTGGTTTTATGTTCAGGTGAATTTTTGAGCAATTGTTAAAAGGTGTTGAAAGCTTATGGTAGGCGATCCCCCATCTCTTAAGAGTCTATATAAACATGCAGCAATAAAACCTTTTAATTCTGTACTAAGGACAGCTATTTGCAGAGCACAACATAAGCATTCAATTAAACAGGGTCAAACATGAGGTTGAGAGAGCCAACTACAGGACAGAACACCCAGGAAGCCTGGACTTCTGCCTGGGCAACTGGGAAAGAGCAGAGATGCCTACACTTCAAAGACAGCTTACACGGAAATGGCAAGTGTAACAAAAACTTCAGAACAGAAAGGACACCTCTGCCAACCACTCCATGAGAATGGAAAAACAAATAAACAAGCAAACAAAAACTAAACAAAAGTAACAAGCTGTTATTTGAGAACTGGATTTGTAGCAGCTCAGGCAAGAGATTTACACCTCCATGATAGCAGACAGAAAAAGTAGTCACCGAGGGCAAAAAGCCCTGAATAGTAATAGTACTGGATTCCTGACTGATTTTTTCAGCAATATTAACCACACCAACAGTGAATAAAAACACAGAGTTACAACAAATTACAGGTTTTCTATATTTGATAAGACAGTGACACTTTATTGAAGTGACTAGCAGGCTACAAGTTCACCCTACACCTCCATGCGATGCAGGAGGACCCAGGGCCTCAGCACCATTCAGCAGAGACCACCTCGACAGGGGATTTCACTCTTCTTTTTAACAGAGAAGCCCTTTGCTGTACCCTTGTGTACGCTGGGACTGCCACACGACTTCCAGCTCACTTCCACCCCAAAGCATGAGGGCTCATCAGAAAGACTCACTAATAACGATGCTTCCATTCCCTACACAGTAGAGAGGGACTCCAAAGTAACATTCATTCAGTGGGAGAGCTCCTGCCTCACTTCAGCTGCTTTTGAAGAACAGAGAAGAATCAGAAGCTGCTCAGTTCAGAAAAATAGGAGACACACACACACACACCATCCCCCCACAGTGGAAATTGATGTAAATCTTTCCCAGCTTCAGTCCAAAATCCCCAAAGCAGACTGGCATCCTTCAGTTTGTCCAAGCATTTTGCAAATGTGCATGCTGAACTTCTTGTCTGAATAGACTTGAAGTTTTAAGATTTAAACTTTCTAGTAGTTCCAATGTACAAGCTAAGAAAACCAGGGAGTGTAAAGCAACTCAAGACTGAAATGCTGCAGAGCAAAAGAGATGTGGCTCTGCCCCCCTCAAAATGCCTGGTGAAAATCCTTATTTCTCAGTCACTGGATCATGATTCTCACTACCTTAGAAACTAAGTAGGGGTACTTTGGCTATGGACTTGAAGAGTACACAGGCCTTATAGGCAAACACAGATTACCCCAAAAATGATCATTAAAAATACAAACATAATATACTGGTCCCCCCCCTTTTTCTTTTCTTTAATCCACAGAGGGACTAACAGCTTATCAATCACTTGTATGACAACATACAAATTCTAAAGATGCTCACCTTCAGGGATCTTCTAAATAAGAACTGACATACAGAAGCAGCATTAAGAAATCATCCTGTCACAAGGAAAAAGATGTTCAACTCTCCAAGCAATTACTGCAATGAAACATTTGCTGGCATCATTTTTACTATGAATTACTACAGTTATTCCTAAACTTGAACCATATTCCACACCTGTTGCACTTCTGACTTGCCAAGCCATGGCTGCACATTTATGCCCAATCTGCTTGAAACAGCTTAAGACATGAAACTGCAACTTTAAAAAAGAGAAATCAGCTTCATTCCCTGCTGTCACCTTAACGACTGAACACGAGTCAAGATGCCCTGAATGCTTTTGTGTGTTTAAGCAGAAAACAACCCAAGGAAAAATCTCAGCCACAGACAGCAGCACTGCACTGCCAGCTTTCCCTGGCTTCCAGAAGGCTACTGTACATACTGGGAATTTTGCCCCGGAGACAGAACCAACACTTGCATCCAACACATCACTGCACTTGCAATGAAAGCCAAGAAAAAGCCATCCTGCACTCACCTGGCTGAAATTAAAACATGGATCTCAAGCTAAGAGGAATCAACACCACAGTCAGCACGTGCAAGAATCTTAAGACAGTAACACTGATATTTCCAGAAATCTAAGGGATATGCTTCGCAATTAATGATTCTAAGTTTTGTTTGCTCCTTTTTGGCTTATTCACAAGTATCTGCGCTGGTAAAGTGCACAGGAAGCAGCCACTTCCCTCTACCACCATTCTCTCCTGCCCCTGAGGAAAATCAGTGTTGCACTGACTTAAGGCACTTCCCACTTCTGAAAAGCTCGTTACTATGGATTAGTTTAAAAAAAAAAAAAATCACACAAGCAGCACATGTAAGTAGCAGACAGGTAACAAAATTTCAAGCCTGATCCAAAACAAAAACCCATTTCAAATACTGCAGAAACAAGACAAACAAGTATTTTTTCATTTTCAATTTGCATCAGAGTAAACAACTAAATTTACCAAATAAACTACTACATTTAGCCTCTTTTTCTAATGCATTCCTCCAGATAGTTCATCACTAACAGCAGACACAAGGATGAGATATCACAGAGTCTGAATTTGTACAGCATATTAGGCAAGACATCAGTGACAAGCACACAAAATGAATCCTTAAGGCCAGCCAAGATTTCTGAACAAAACAGTATCCCCAAGGAACAGCAGTTCTTCCTGGCTTCAGTTTGTTGCAGACAAAGGTTAAACCTACTCATACACTACTCAGTACCTGTTAGGACCTACAGAGATGGAAAAAAGAGAACCAGAAAATTCAAGAAACTGTTAAGCAAATATATCCTAGACCTGCGAGATTTTACTTCTCCACATCTTAAAATAGCCTGACAAAAATGGAATTGGCCACAACACTATGGAAATTTTCAAGTGGGACAAAAAGTAACCTACTTTATTTTATTAAAAAGAAAAACAGCATCTATATATGAAAACCAAATGACAAGCTACATGCAAATTTCTGATTAAAATTCTGTACTTACATTTTTACAATATGGCCTGTCTACAAAAAAAAAAAAAAGGCAGAGGCAGTAGGTAGCAATTTCCAAGTCTCCAAAATGTGGTTTATGTAACTGTTAAATTTAGATTAGGAAGCAAATTATCTTGAAAGGTCTCCAGGAAATGTAGTACAGTAAAACCATTTAAATAGGTCAGATTTCATAGTCAACTGCCAGGGAAATTACGAAATATGAATAGAGTTAATACAACCTTTCAAATAACCAGAGGAAGAGACCACTCGTGTTTGGGGGTTTTATTATTATTTTTTAATATCCTATCCAATCTCACAAAAGGGGTATATAAACTGGAAAAAATACTCACTTAGAACATAGTTTAGCAATATTTGCTACACTGAAAAGGTTTGAAAGGTTAAACAATTCACAGAAGAGGATGTTCAGCAAACAAAGTAACAACCTTCAGAATTCTGTGATTGCTTTTTTTCACTCTAATCGGAAAATTTTTTTAAATTCGTAGTGTACTCCTACTCTACTCAAGAAGCCCATAATAGTGACCACATCTACCCTAGTCTCCCCTAACTCTCAAAATAAAATAATGTATAACTTTCTGAAGACTGTTCAGGGCCTACCACAAAATAAAATTTTTCTTGCTACTATTTCATACTAAGTCTTGATTAACATAATGATCTGTAATTCAGCAAAGGAGGAAGCAGCAGTACCAGCAAGAGCCAATGCCTTTGTCATTAGGCAATAAGTAATTGTAGCGAGCAAGGAAGTGCACATTACAGAAGTCTGGCTAATCACATGGGTCTATATGAAATGAAGTAGCAACAAGACAGTCTCAAGCTCTGCCTTCCTTGTATGTTACCTCTTTATAGAAAGCAATTTGGCAGCTGCCTCAAAGGTACTGTAGGTTTAAAAATGCGAAGAAAAAACAAGTCCAAAATATCATATTCCAACACGACTTACCCCCTGAAATTGTTAAATTCTGGACTGAAGTCATCTGACAGATCATAAAACTAGGATGGAGAAACCCCAAATATAATCACACACACACATTCAGTAGTGGATTATGGGACAAAAGGAATCCTGACATCATTTCGTGTGCCCTTCTACCATGATGATCCATCATTCAGTCTAGCACAAAGTACTTAATGACCATCACTTTGCCTTCCAAGTATAAAAAGAGAGTAAGTGATGATACATTCATAACATGCTTTGACAACACAATAAAATACAGCACACCCCAAGTACCCTTCCTACCTTGAAAACAGAAGTACACTTTTAATTTCTGGTACGGCATCCATGCATTGACCCACTGTGAGGGCAGGGAAGCAGATTTACACCAGAGGCCTTCTAAATTGTCTCACACCAAGCAGCTTGTTAAAAACCAGAAATCCTCAGAAGAAAAAGTCACCAGCATCACATGCCATGCCACCACTACCTCAACAGACACTCTCCAAGAGGCTACAAAGAAATTAAATTGCACTGTCTTCCCAATGCTTTCCTGACACCCAGCAGTGACTGAGCAGCCTTATTTTCATCTTTGAGGCAAGCTACACGTGTTGGCCTGTACACAGAGCAGCCAGGTGGGCCAGGCTGACACGGAAATATTTCTGTCCATTAAACACGCAGTTTTAGCATTTATATCCTGAAGATGATACAGATCTGGGCAGAGTCAATTAAATAAAAATAAACAACATCAGACTGTCGCTAATTCAAGCACATACACCACCGTGTATGCAGTTCTGAGCTACTCTGCTTCAGTCCTCAGTATCAATTTTCTACTCCTGAACACAACAGTGGTTTTATACCAGCTGTTGATCAACAGGACCATCGTTTTCCTAAAACAGCAGCAGAGATTTGGACACACAAAATTATTTCCGTCAAAACACCATATTGTATTTGAATAGAAGCCTGCTTTTAATATAAAATAAAAAAAGGAAGAAAATAATCTCTTCCTTCCCTAGAGCCACAACCAGTGTGGTGCTGCCTGGCATTGCCATGTTTACACGCCTGAAGTTGTGTCTGCCTGGCTGCAGCCCGGTGAACACTCCTCACACCCACCTCCCAGCTCCTCTCACCCTCCTCCTGGCATCACTCCTAGGCAGGGAGAAGGCTAAAATAAGGGTATTTCCCTCAGGAAAGGGAGTCATGGCCCTCAGCAGGGTACCATGCCTGCCCAGCCTAGCCAGGTTCATCTCATTGTTGTAGGTCCCCCTCTGGGGGAGAAACGAAGTCCCCAGCATGATGAAACGAGGAACAAGTTCCCAACGGGAAAGTCACAGCGATATCAAACACACAAGCACCACCACCTGCTGAGGTGGCCAGCAGGACATTGTCAACAGCGGGAAGCCATTACAGCTCTCACTTTCTCAGCTCAGCGTCACACAAACTCTCTTGTCAGGCTGTTGGAAACAACACAGCAGCTAACTGAGCCCTGAAGGAAACGCCCAGGAGGGCAGGGCCAGCTCACGTATGGCCCTCTAACCCCACCTGCACCAAGTGCCCTGGAAAGCACCAACCTCAGTTACTTCTGCTCAGGAAGCTCATCCACTCAGAAGAGCACTAAGCTGGGGAGACGCAGTTATTGATCATGTGCTGTCTGTTTTACAGGGCTTCCTCGGAAGAAAACTCATAACTGACTTAACACTAAGACATTCAAGAACCAAGGGACAAACAAAGAAAAGAAAACCCCACAAGCCCACTTACTAAATGAAGCTAAGGACAACATTGGCTTTGAAGAAAGACTGATGCGGATGCACTGCTACTAAAAATGGACCAGTACAGGTCATCACAGCCTGTGCCAAGCCGGGCAAACAAGGGGCTGGCTGCCCAGGGGGTTTGACACCCGAAGATAGCCACGTGCCCTGTATCTGCAAGGAGACTGCAGTCACGGGCATGCCATTCACTGGCGAGAAATAGGAACAGCACACGCTTCACCAATATGACTGAGCAGAAAAACCTCTGAGCGCTTAGCTGGGCTTTCTATTTTAAGAACTGGTATGATTCACATCACCTTGGCTCTAAGTGTTTTTCAGTCTTCACCATATCTACCCTCATGATAAACTCGTATTAAGCAAGCACTGAAAGCCCTGACATTTCAGAGCTGCAGCGCAGAGCAGCCATACATTACACTGGGAGCCTCCGGCACCAGCAGGCAGCTGCATCCAAGTCTCCCAAGCGCATATTCTGCGACCTTGCCACTCACTGCCCTTCCTGCTGATGCACATGTGGAAACAAACAACAAAAAAATCAGAAAAATCCCTCTGATGCGCTAAGTATTGTCTTGATGTTGCACAGTGATGAAACTGCAGGGAGGGGGGAGACGAAGACAAAAAAAAAAACCAACACAGAAGTGTCACTACTTAATTGAAAATTAAGCAATAACCGGTATTAGACTAGTTCAAGTAAAGCCCCACTTTGCCCCATCTGCCTGATGCGGCCAGCAGTTGCCCACTTTCATCTTTCTCTCTTCTTCAGCTGTACTAATGCATGCTTTCATGCCAAAATAAAGGTGCAGGAACTAGTACTGCAAGTAGGATCACAGGCAGGAACTATTATCAAAGAAGGAAGGATCTAGAAATGTATGTGCTATTTGGGATTATGAAAAACAACTTTTCTATTAATAGCATAGGCAAAACTTCTCATATCCTACAAAACACCTGCTTGAGATAATAATTTAATTTTTTGGTATTCACTAATAAAAAATATATTAAAGTAGGTTTCACTGTTCTTGCTTTGTTCTTTCCAAATCTCAAATAAAAGAATCAACAACAGCAACCTGCATTAAATATTTTATCTGTTTTGATTCATTTTTTTCTTACTTATAACGTTTTGAAGAGGCTAACGGCTTCACTGCAAAATTTTGCATCACCAACAAAACCTGAGGGATTGTAAAAGGCAGAAAACATCAATATGAATTTTTATACTCTACTCAAAGAAAGTAAGAACACAAATATTTTCCTACAGGAAACATCAAGTTGATAATTTCTTTCCTTATCTGACAAGAAATGGTTGTCATTTACAAGTTGAAATAAACAATCTGGATGGTGAAGTTTTGCTCAAGTAAAGAGTGCACTAAGGGGATCATTGGATAGGAACAATTAAAGGGAATGTACTGTCACAGCCAGAACTCGAAATATTATTTGGAGTATTTAAAATATCTGCTTGAATCCTACTACATTTTCTAGCATTTCACACAACGTGTATATATGCAATTGCACTATTATTTTGGTTCTCCATGTCAAAACATCACAGCATGAGAAAACATTTACTATAAAGTTTCTTAAAATACTTTTTAGTTTAAAAAACCTTTTGAAGAGACAAAAAAATCTCTCTTAACTACTAACAAATTAAAATTAATTTTAATGTCTGGTCAGTTAAATTAATGTTATGTACTACAATCTGTAACACAACACATCAAAGGACACAGAGGGTCTTTTAGTCAAAGATATTTAAAATAGATTTATAAAAATAAATACCATTCCATGTTTCTCTATATCATCAAACTGAGGTGGGGAAAAAACATTATGAAAGACATACTGTGGTCAACTGGTATTTGTCCATTTTTATGTACCAAGTAGAGGCAAAAAAACTATTTTTCTCTGTCATAATACAAGGTGCAGCAAATACTAACTAAATAACAGACTTGTCCACTGGGGCTGATGCTGACCCTGAAAAGAGGAAAGGATGATTGTACTTGCCCAAGGTTTCAAAAATATCACATCTTGTTTGGGAAAGCAGTCAAGAGATGCAACCTGAAAACCAGGTAAGGTTCAATTTTTCATCAAATGGCCAAGTTGAAGCCGAAGTACTTTGATATTTTTTAATGAAGGGACACACTGATCAGGACCGACTATGAACATTTCTCTAAACTACTCCTTTCTCTTCCGTCCTGTGGAAATAAATAAGATTTAAATCAGTAAGACTAGACCATCACCAGTCTGCTGTTCCTAGTAGAAAGCATGTCCTTCTCAAGCTGTGCTGAAGCTGAGCTGATGGAGATGGCTTTTCTGGCACATAAGAAAAGGTGCCAACCCACAGGGTGGATCACAAAGAACATGGGGACTTGAACAGGTGGACTCAAAGTAGAGTGTTCTCACACTCCTCTCCATTCCCTGAGGATAAGGAACTATCACAGCTGACCTTCCAAAGCTGCCAAAGTGTGAGGTACTAAGTCTGCTTCCAAAGCAGTCTCTTGTCCACTCTGCGCTCCTGTACTGGGAAGCATGGAAATGCCTACAAGCCATGGAAGTAGAGATGTTTATTCATATGGTAAGAGCTACAAGATGCTGCAGCTGCTGCAATTGAATCCCATGCTGTCAAGAGCAGTACTAAAATCTCTGCTGAAAAACAGGGAGAGAAAAGAGGTTCCAGATGAAAGTTCAACCATGAAACTGAACAAAACAAACAAAAGCACCTATACAGCAGCATCACTCTTAAGACTCCATCATGCAGTGCAAAATCTGCAGTTGATATGCTTTGTACATGCAACTCCACCTGGTCAGGGATGTTTTCACAGACCTGTAAAGAAGCTGCCTTCTCTACAGGCTCTTACCTTGCCCAGCTGCAGGACATGGGGCAGGCTGCAGCTGTACCGGTTACCCGGGGCTCTGCAAGGGAGAGAAGGCCAAACCAAGCCTGCGCTTGGACTGAGGCAGAATAAAGCTGTCCCAGACTCCGGCCATCCACCTCCCCAGCTCTGCAACACCAGAAGTGACTGGCTGATCACACGCAAGCTGTGATCTGGGAGCAGAGCACAGATCAGCCATGTGCAGCTGCTCCCTCGGACATTGCTGCCAGTGAGGCAGAGTGCTGCTGCCTATCCCAACACCAACTATGGTTTCCAGTTGATACATACACAACCACAGCACCTGTGAGACACTTCTAGAAGGTCTGAAGAAGATGAAAACACACACGTTAATTGAATGTCTTTACAAATAGGGTACTTGGGCATTCCCAAATCACCTGTAGCAAACTACTGTAGGAGGAGAACAGCACAGAGAGCTGCACATTGATGCAAGAGAGGCATCCTTCTGGGAAGGCCCAAGAGCAGCAACAACAAGCACCGACACAAGCCTGTCTGATTTCATTTGCTACACCCACTCAGCCACACAGAGAAAGCTTTATGGATGAGCAACATTAGTGGATCACTCACTCAGGCTAAGTGCAAGGCAGTATCTTCTAGCTCCCCTGAACACAACTAGAGAAGTATTTGCAGAATGTGAACCCCCAACTATAGCTCTAAGAGAAGTTTGCCATAGCTTTAGGGTAAGAGATGAAACAGACTTATCTGTGAAAGGAGGATGCAGAAGAGGGGAGATCTGTTTTAAGCAGCAAAGAGAAACGACAGGATGAAGAGACTGCTCACTGCTTCTCATGGCCCAGAAGGCAAGGAACACAAAAAAGTTATAGAAGAAACTTCAAAGGAAAGTAATTAAATGAAGGGGGGAAAAAAGTCATTATGTACAAAATTACTTTGAGAAACTCCATGCTATGGGATATTGCAGAGATTGAAAAGGAAACAGATTAGAGAAAATTAGGCAAAATGGGAGAAAAAGGGCTATTAAACACAATGTCATGTCAATCTGCTGGAAATTCCAAAATCAAAATTTTACAAGAAACAGAGTCAATAGAACTTTACAATGTTTTCTTTCCCTAGGTGTCCACTCCTGACCATTACCAGAGACAGCATCTGGCCTAATTCAGTACGGGAAATCATCTGAAACCAGACACACTCATAACTCATAATTCCTCTCTGTGCTAGGGATTTCATTGTTTTTTAATATATCACTACCTGACCACTGTGGACTACAGATCAGATGGGTGTCTGTAGGGCCATGATAAATACTGAAATGGGTCTGATTATCAGATAAGATTTTGATTACGATAACCACAACTAGCAGAAATTCTGACACTTGACATACTTTGTTGCCCTTAAAGTTTGTTGATTGCTGTTCATGGAACTATTTTGGTCAAAATTATTAAGTAAAAGATTGAGTTGTTGATTTTTAATTTTTTTTTAAGGAGAAATCAAATAAACAGTTGTACAAATACAGCCTACATGCACCTTAGGGCCCTATCCACTCAGAATTTTCTTTTGGGCTCTCTTCTATTCTGCAGATATTCAATCCCTTTAATAAGCAGAATTCCATGTCTCAAGTTTAAGAATCCACTACACTTTTGTTTTCTTACGGTTTTCCAAATCTGGGTAACTAACAGTGTTCTCATTTGATTCTTACAGGTTTATTATCTCAAACCTTTCCAAGACTCACATCTGAAGTTACTCTGTTTCTCTCCTCCCTCACAGGGAAATAACCCAAAACCTCCAGGCAGCACTGTATTGCTGCATGCTTGAATTCTGCAAGCTAAATGCTCAAAAACCTACTTAAACTACTTAGACAAACATAACCATGCTTAAACTTTTGCCTGTAAAACCCAAACATAATAGTGATCCATCTCATCTGAGCCATTAATTTCATTGGTGAAATCTGTCTGAGGTCGTCTCTTCCAACTGCAATGGCAAAGCACAATGCATCGCAGCCCTGCTAACAGTACAGAATCAGGTGGGAGGAGAGGCTGATGCTGGTTTTGTGCAGAAAAGAATTGCTAAGCCCTGACCCCTTGAAGACAAAGCAAGGGTGCAAGAGTAGTCAAGGCCAAAGCTCTATTTGCAGAAAATCAATGGGTTATGCACAATAGCAGCTGCACTCAGATGTTCACAGCTCAGCTGGAGTCTGTAGATCTGGTCTCTAAATTCAGAGTATTTGACGCTGAAAACTAGGGAAAAAAAAAAATTGAGTCCACCCCTCCCCCCCCCGTAAAAAAATATTAAAGAAGCAAGCTTTGAACTAAAATTCTTGAAATTGAGATGAGTGAATCCCTTCTCTTTGCCACTCCTTATGATCTTTGGTAGCCAGCCAAACGGCTCAGCTTAGCTTCACTTTCCACATCAGTCCAAAAGTTGAATAAGTAATAAAACTTGCATGAGGAGAGGGCTTTATAATCACATATAGAGACATGCAAGGGAGACCGGTTACCTCGGTTCACCGGACAGCTTGAACAAGACTTCATAATGAGGGACAGGTGTTGGCACCAATTAGGAACACTCAGCTCACCGCTGACATCGGCCCCTCAAAGCAATGACTGCACTTTAATCCTCTAAGCCACATAAAAGAAAAGCAGAGAGTGGGCAGATAAAAAAAAAAATCTAAAAATGCCTCTGCAGAGGATTGAAATACTTTTGCTTACTTAAGGGAACAAAATAGAAGTGTCACAAAGCTGCAGAAAGTTGACTATGAAGTATCTTGAGTACATCAAGAATCTAAATCTTCTGCACAAGGAGAGTATTTAATTTTAGGAAGGGTATCACCGTGTATAGTATGCATTCATCACAATTATCAGAATTTATATCCAGAAAAGAAGCACAGAATAAAAAGGAGCAGAAGCAGCACATGCAAATATTGAGGTAAGATAAAATTATTCCATCTATGCCTACCAGCATTTCAAGCATTATGGAATACATAAGACAGATTTTAATTGAGATTATTAAGGAGTTCTGCAGGCCAAAATGTTACTGTTAACAGCTTTTTTTATTATTTCCTCCTCTTTAAAAGACTTTATATTCCTTTAAAATTCAGAAAGCTTTCATTTAAAAGGTGATATCTGAAAGTTGAAGGTATATAGATTCAATTTACACATTGTAAACACCAACACACATATTTATTTATTTAAGTATCAGTTCCTCCTTCACTTACATGCCAGGTCATGAGGTAGATGTTTTCGCTTCAGCTGATGACATCTCAAGCTCCTAAAAAAATGAAAGGAGTGCTATTTAGGTAGTAGGAGTGACATCAGGCATTTCATGTTTGAGCTACAATTTAATTTTTGGCAAGTAAGTGAAGGGTGTATCATTTTTATTGCAACTTTCCCAAGCAAATGCTATATCCAAAATATAAAGCCTTAAATTCCACAATTCTCACTTAATATGTGGAAAAAATGAAATGTATCAGTTATATGTGCACATACTATGATATAAATGCAATAAGTACTACAACGAAAAATAAATTCCTAAGAATATTCTCAAAGTTGATTTTGCCATCCTCTCAACACGAATGGGAACCAACTTTACCAATACCAACAAAATGAAATTTTAATTAGTATTTTCGCTATCCTGTTTTGGGAATAAAAACACTCTAATAAATACGTTCAGATAGATGCATACTTATTCAGCTGGCTTAAGGCATTGATTTCTCCTTATACACTGATGCTTCCTTCATTCAAGACGGTCTTCTATGAACCATGCATGCTTATCAATTCATAGGAGGGCAAACAAAATAAGCATAGAGGGAAAGCTCCATGTGGCTCCTGATTTAATTCCTCACGACATTCCTCCAGACCTCTCCTTGACAATCCCGAATAGCTTAGCTTCCCTGGCAGGGATTCTGCTTACTTGCCCTTTTTAATCTAGTCCTGAGCCTTGAGCAATATTAAATATGTGAATAGGAGGAATTTTTCCCTCCACCAACTGCCCACATTCCCCTCCTGCAGGATCAGGCACATGTACGTTTTGTGCCCTATTGTAATGCACATGGCAAAGGCTTTAGAGCCGTCACACCCAACAGATGAGTTGCAGCACTCCTCAGCGATGTCAGCAGCCCGACCAGGGGCTGTCCTGGCAGGCAGTCTGCCCCGTGCCTCGGAGCAAAAAGTTGACAAAAACAGGACAGCTACGAGCTGTGGTAGAAAGTATTAGAGAGCAAAAATGCAAGTAAAAACCAAGGCAGCGATAACTGCAGACCCTGCCAGAAGAAAAAGAATAAAAAAAGGGGGATATGACAATGTTTTTCTAACTCAAGACAGTTTCTGGCCAAAGCGTCAGCACCATACTCTTAACATTTGTGCTCCTCCACCCATCTGGAGTACAAAAAAAAGATACAACCACCCATCCACTGAGGAGTGGCACAGATCCCATTACTTACTACAACTATTGTTGCTCAACTTAGGCTGTGGCATCAAAGGAAAACATTTCCTTACAATCGCGGGGGGCGGGGGAAGGAGAAGGAGAACACACAATATATTACAGCTCCTGAATGTTGACTGCAAAATTTTCAAGTTTTGGCTCTACTAATTTTCTTCGATTTACAGTTTCGCCTTTGAGGGTTTTTTGTATTTGTGTGTTTGGTGTTTTGTTATTTAGGGGGGCAGCAAAGGTGCTTGGTTGGTTTGGGAGTTTGTTTTGGTTTTTTTTTTTTTACTTTTCCTAGGTGCCTCTTTCCATCTTCCTGACACTCTCTGGCTATACCCCACATTAAGCCATTAACTTTGAGCAACACAAGAAGATCTGTAGATCAAAGCAGTACCAGAGCCAAGGCTGGTGAAACATGAATCACACGTGCGTCGGGTTTTTAACTTGAGATAAGCAGATACACTCTCCCACCACCGCCACCACACACATGGCCCGAAGCAATCCACAGGGTCCGTGCAGGAGACGATGCACTTGGCATGAGCAGCGGCGGGAGCCTCCCGTCTCCATCCAGAGGGACCCAGCTCAGGGGCAGCAGAAACACCTGACACACAGGGAGTGGGGGTGACCAGAGGGTCTCGCTTTAACAGCCCACTGCTGCTCTGCCTAGTGCTACCCGGCCTGGTGCTCTGCCTCTACCCTCCAGCTAGGAAATGCCAAGAGCCTCACCCACAAAACACACTGGAGGAGGGAGGGCAAGTGAAGAAAATAAGTAAATAATTAATAAATGGCTGGCTAAGTTTTCCAAACATGACTTTGACTGAATTTTTCTAATCACATATTTCATTACGGGATAATTCTTTAATGTCCCGATTGAACCTATTTATTATAAATTTTCCATAGAAACACAAGCAAAGCCCTGGTTGTGGCAGCTTAAATGGCATCATTAAAATGCAACACAGCCTACAACTTTTAAGTGTGAACAAAACCACAGCTTTTGCCTCCCAGCTGAACCACAAAACTAATATATTTTTGAACTCTTCATTAAAAACACATTTATTTGCTCAGTTAAATGCCAAGATGAACTCTGAAATACTGGATGGTTCAACTAAATTTTTTTTTCTTTCTCTAATCCTTACAGTATACAGTCATCATCTTCAGTCCCAACTTTACTTATTTGACAACCATGAACAAACATACAACATGGGATGAAAAATACAGTTGCCCCCACAAAACATTATTTTCCCCCCTTTGTTTTGAAAGCTAGTCTTAACGTATTGACTGAGAAACATTAAATTAAGTCACCTCAAATTAATGATCGGGGGTGCTTTCCCAACAGATTAAAAAAAATGGAAGAGTGCCAACCTCCCTGTGAGCAGCAAGTTCAGGAGCAGGCTAAAGTAGGCACAGAACATGCTCACCCTCCCATCCACACAGACTATGCCAACAAACTACAAACTCCTACTCTCCAGGTGCATTTGAAAAAGTAATGGGTAAGCAACAGAAACTGTGGCATGAAGAAACAGAAAAAAAAAATTATAGGAACTAAAGGACAGTGTAGACACAGAAAACAAACTTAGAAATGCACAGTGGCTTTTCATAAATACTGCCTGGAAACTAAGTGTCACCAGGGAAAAAAGCATCAGCAAGATTTATTTCTTAAAATATAACTTTTAACAACAGAAGGCCACTTGGAACACAGATCTATTTTTGCAGTTATCACTACTGTTGTACTATCGCTCTCTCTGTAATTTACCACAGTGCTTACCAACAGCCAAGACACCAAAACAAGAATTGTGCTGGTTGAAAACAAAGCTTCGTGCTTTTCTCGTCAACCATCCCACACGCTGCACTGCCATTTGCAAAAACAGAGATAGTTGCAGAAAAAAGATCTGCCAGAGTCCTGAAAAAGGACAGCTAGATAGCACCGAGAACTCAGACTCTGCATAACAGAGGCTCCCCAGCCTCTGCAGGGAAGTCCCTTCCACGCTGCGTGACCCTTACTGCCAGCAAGTTTGTCCCAGGACTTCAAGCACACATCTTCCCCCATGCTGCTCAAGCTTTTACCAGGTCTTTCCCTGCACTGGACGCTGATGATACCATCCTTTTCTTCTTTACACAGTTAGCTTTATGTTTGAACACTAACTTAACTCTCTTGTCAGTACATCCTTGTCTTTTCTTCAGACTAAATAAAACCCAGTTCTTTCACCCTTTGCTTATAGGACATGTTTTCTACATTTCTGATTCTTCTGGTTGCTGCTGTCCACCACGATTTCCAGGTCTGGCACACAAAATCAGTATGAAGTTGTGATGTCCAAATCTGGACAAAGTCTCCCAGCTGAATCCTTCCCTACACAGAAAATGCTATCCTCTTTTTACAGAAAACATCCTTTACTCTCGCATGAGTTTCAGATAATAATCCTACCTATAAACTCCAGTGCCTTTGCTTTTGCATCAGCATGGCTGTTGCCTCATGTCCTGGCTGTGAGCAGTTATTGCTGCTGGGCCCATTGCTCCCAGGCAGCAGGCGTGCAGCCAAACCTTCGTGCCGAAGACAGAGCTACCCCTCCACACAACCTGCTCAGCCTCACCCAACCCCTCCTTTCAGACTCCTTCTCCAATCTGTCCAAGTACCTCTAAGTTCAAAGCATCTCCTCAAGTAGACATGCAGCTCCACCCAGCTTGATTCGGGTATTGAATGAACAGAGTCCTCATTCCTTCACCCACATCATTAATAGCAAATAACAACTCATCTGTCTTGTTTGAAACTAATGAGCAATTATCCTCTCAGTTTTCTCAGCAACTACAAACATTCCTGTGAGCATTTCAGCTAATCCATGCTTCCTTAGCTTGCTTCTGATAATATAGGTTGCCTGATAACTTGCATCATCTACTGTGCAATTCCTAATTCAAATTACTTTCAAAACTGAGTTAGAAAGCTGGTCTTGTGATGCTCCACATCTCCTTCTCCATAAATAAGCCCAGGGATCTAACACTGCTTAGATGGGAAAGGTATTAGAAAATAATTTTATAATTTTCCGGTTTTTTACAGACTGTTTCAGATATACAGCACATACAGACAGCTCCCCATGGACTACCAGTAACATCACACAGACCTCTTACAAAAGGCAGATCAAAATTTTAATACTACCAAGACAGCATCGGAAATAAAGCTAGTAGTTTTTGAGATTATAAATATTGGATGAAGCAGGAAGGTAATGGTACTTTTTCCCTTAAAGTTCTGAAAAAATCATAATAGGACAAGTATCCAAATACCAAAACAGTAGTATTTAACTGAAACACAGTATTTAACTGAAGAGTTATTTCCAGGCAACACTTATCCTACAGGGATTAGAGGTAGAAAAGAAAAAGTCAGTAAGCTTTAAGAAATGTGTTGTAAAATCCCTACAAAGTCTTTGTAGCAAACAGTGTTAGATTTTTGCTTGTAATAAAACTGATTTGTTGTTTACTCTTCTTCTTCACAAGCTTCTAAACAGTCCTAACTACAGTGAGTATTCTGTAGCTTCTCAGTTTTTCTCTCTCTTCCACACTGGCTCAGCCAACAAAGTAATTCAGTATAAATTCACAATTTCATTGTAAAAATCTAAAGATAGTCCATTCCACCTTAAGGTAGATCAGAGACACTGAAAGCATTTAGTAAAGCCTGCAACTCTCTAGTACCTTCATTTCTTTCCACTGTCACAAAAATATTTCATTACACCTTTATGCAGCAACAAGCCTATTCTTAATAACAGACAGTGATTTGATTTAGTAATTCCCAGCAACCAATTAAAACTTGCTGGGAAAACAATTTCCCACAGCAGCTTACCCCACTTTCAGACAAACAATGCAGCAGGATGTCTAGAAGGATAGGTTTCATAAGGCAACTAACAAGTAACATCAAGACATTTTATGAAATGCTCTGAAGTCCTGGGCCCCAGGCACTCAGATGGTGACCCAACACAGCAGTTATTTAGCTTGTGTGTAGTGCCAACCATTCTGCAAAACACTCAAAACATCTTAGTGATTACTTGAAAATAATTGTTACACAACACAATTAACATATACATGCAAAAAACTGAGACAGGCTGAAAAATTGCCCTTATAGAGGAAAGCTACTAAGACCAACATAAACACAAGATTTAACTTACAAACACCTACTTTAAGACGCAAAGTTGTTTACATTCTTCATATACAGGTAGGATATTAGAATTAGTCAAACAAAAGCCTGGGTTTGTAAGGGATGAAATGTAACAGGATAAATTTAAGAAAAAACAAACAAAACAAACAAAACTTTAGGCTTAGTATTAAGGAAACATCCTGAGAGTCAGAACTGCTGACCCGCATCCCCAGGGGAAAGATTGGAGCCTGCAGCTCTTGACGTTTAAACAAAGACTGGACAAGAGTCCTGGCTGCTGCGCTGCCAACACAACATGCTCCACAGCGCTCAGCTTTTCTCAACCCAGCCGGAGGGTAAGGCAACAATAAATGGGACTTGAGTATAAAGAGCACTGCACAAAGTGGTTTGTTGGGACTGTCTGCGCTGAGGGCTGCACCTCACCATGCAAGCATGGTGCTGCGGAGCAGCAAGGACCGTGCATCAGCTTCTCCACAGAACTCGCGTATTGCTGCACACTGGTGAGAGCAAAGCAATCCCAGGTAGCTATTCCACCGTTCCATCTCTGTTCCCTACGTCAGACGGAAGGATACACACACTCACACACACACAAATATCCCTGCTGGATGCTATGATGTACAGCTGCATGCAAGGACAGCTAGTGCACAGCAGCTCAGATCCCTGCTCCCCTTTTGCAGGACGAAACGTTAAGGAGACCTGTTACTTCAGCCTGGTGCAGGATGCATCTCTCTCTGAAGAGTGAGTATTCCCTGCAGCAGGACATGCTTCAACACAGAGGAATGTAGCAGAAAGAGAATACAAATGCATGAGGCAGAAGGCTGCAGTACAGGACCTAAACTGAGATAAAAACATAGGGAACTGGCAGGCGGCTTCCTGATCCACAAAGCCTGGAATGGGGTACAGGCACAAACAACAAAAGTATTTTGGCACTACCTACTACCAGGGACTTGAAAAGAGGTCTATCAGCCACAGAGCAGCAAAAACAAGCTATTTATGAGGATCTGGAGCAAAACAAAGTAGATGCAGTTCTTGAGGAAGAAGAACATTACACATCCTGCTGTTGGCCATGGCCACATGCTGGCCAGTTGGACTTTAAGTATCAACCCACCTCATTCGACTTGTACCTCCTGTACTAAACAGATGTGCTCGTGTGCATTTCCTGTAGCTGAGTGATGGCAGTACCGTTGCATGCTATTTTCTGAAGGGGGGTTCAAACAAACATGTCAGAAGCAATAATCTAGATGACCTAAAAGCATCTTTTTCCATAGCCAAATTCTATTATTTAACGCAACTATATTTGTACACGGTTAGGAAACTTTAGTGGGGATCTTAAAATAAGAAATAAAACTATTCAAGTGTGAAAACTTTTCAAGTATGGTACGATAACAGATGTTATGTTTCTGATGGCACAGCTATGCCACTTCCATGTCCTCCACAGCAAGTCCCATGACCCCACCAAACATACAAGAGAGTCACAAATGCTAAAGGCAGCGTGTGGATCCTCCACACAATGACAATATAAAATATGAAGGGACATATTTAAACTTTGGACCAAAGTAATACCAAACTGCACTTCAGTGCCTTCCAGCTAGAGCTCTGGCTCTGGAACAAGAAACGGCAAACCCCACAAGGTTTTAACTCCCCATGCAGGAAATGGAAAGGTCTTTACAGTAGGATTCAAAGTGCCCAGCATGTTCAGGACAGCCAGCTCACACACCAAATAGGGAATGATGCCAGAAATCTTTCCTCTCACAGATTCAACTACTGATTTGCAGTCCTGTAATGGATACCTTCAGGAATCAGATACATGCTTGGACCTTTCTTTCTCCTCTCCTCACATGCACGCTTCAGGCATCAAATTCGGCATCACGTATAGTGTCAGCAGTTGCCACACCTGCAAAGGCTGTTCTTAGTTTCCAACCCATCTTCCCAGCCCTCCTCTCCTGTCCACACAATCTGCCCCAGTGCTTTCTCCCTTTTCCTCAAACCCTTCCCATTGCACAACTCTGCTGCTGCCTACCTACAGCATTCAAGCATCTATGGTCATTCCCATCACTTCACTGGAAGACCAGTCTGTGCAAGCATTTCTTATCTATGTTGTGGTATTTGGCTTCAACCATTCACTTGCAGGATGACCAACCATGAGTTGCTGGGGAGTGTCAGGAGGAGCTTGTAGCTCAAACCACCACCCACTTTTACATAGCAAATGAGCCTGCTGAGCCCCTGTTCCCATCCTGGTCAATGCAAGTAGGAAAAAAAAGGAAACTACAAACAAAAAGATTGAGAGTAATTTATGTCTGGATTACAGGATGAAAGTCATCTCACAGCTGGATGATGGTAGTCAAGAAAAGATTTTGTCTCCTTTTCTGGATACATTCAGTTGTGATGCTCAGCAATGTACAACACAGGGATTCAAAAAGGCTACAGATCATGCTCTTTCAAGTTTCTTCAACTGCTCCGGCTATGTGGAATTTGAATAAATGTAGATATACTGAATATTCCTGTGCCTTAAGGGAGTCTCAGTGGCCACAGAAAAATAACCCTCATAAACAGCTCACCTCACATAAAAAGTATTTAGTCAGTACTTAACTGAATGACAGTTCCCAGAGGAAAAAAAATGGGGGGCAAGAAGAAAGTAAAAATGTTAACTTCACTTGATTATCACAGTGATTTAAAGTACTTCTGACATCCTTTATCAAACTTGGGACACTGGAATTTGTGATTTTTCATAAGGAAAGCCTCTCTGGTCTTTTATGGTCAGACATCACACCAGTACTCAAACCTTCCCCTGCAAGTAAACTCCATACATAAATGAAGCACACAAGCTTTGCACCTAGACCGCAAAAACACAAGGCTTGGAGCACAATCAAATGACAATTAATGAAGCAGCAGACACTAAAACACAGTAAACAAGACTTCATCCAACTTCATCTGCTGCTGGCTGCAAATCCCATAGCAGCACCAAACATGACTTCTTCCTTGAAGATGATCTCAAATGTTCAGAAAGGGTTGCGTTAGGTTTTTTTTACTGCTATGAAGGAGAAACTTGTGTCAATCCTTTTCTGAAGTAATTCCCACTCAGTTAGACAAAACACATGACAAGCTCTGAGAAACAACCAGGGAAACTTTGGTCTTGGTGGAGTCAATGAGAATTAAAGCCAGTGCCAAAACAAAGCCAGAAATCAGCAAAACATTTATCTGATGAATTTGTAAGCAGAATTCCTAAACGACAAAACCAAGTTAATTTCTCCTTAAAATCTCCTGATGCAAATATAGTGGGGAAGTGGGGGGTTGCAAGATCAAGTTGCAAGAAAACTATTCCTTTTTTAAAGCACTATCTGTCAGAAAAATTTACTGTTAAAAGGGAAAACCTGTAACAGAATTGTCTAAAATATTTAGACCTTTCTGATTTCTTGTAGTTTATTAACGTTAGACTTTCGCTAAACAAAGCTGTTGCCTTTATGGAGGCAAAACTTCTGATGTTGTTTAACAAGGGATAAAACTAGACTTGGATAGTCTCCCACCCACGTCATTATGGATGGACTTCCACCAATTCCAAGGAGGACAGCAGGTAACACTGCCCTTCACAATACACTGGCATTAAAAAAAAAATATAAAAGAGAAAACTTGCCTTAATAGGTTTGCTCCCTTAGAGTTTTACATTACTTCTGCTTACCTGAAGCACAAAAACCTCTATAATCCTGTCAAACCTGGAAAGCTCAAAAGCAGAAGTAAACAAAGGAGCTGAGCTTTTTCTCCTTTTAGAATTGCCATCATGCAGTTAAATCCACAATTCTGACTGATTAAATCCCTATGAGCGTACAAGAGACCACAAATAGGCAGAGGTGCCACAGAGTACCCTAATGGGACATTAAAACCTCTACAAGACAGATCTAAAGATGCTTTGTTATGGCCAAAGGAATCTGGCACAGGAGTGAAGCTGGCTCAACTTGTACAGCCCTTGTGCAAAGGCTGACACTAATGCCACTTCTTCAGAATTAGGTGTACATGACCAGTCGGATCATTATAACAGAGTTACACCAGAGCAACACCTGCAAACTGTTATGAAAGCTGAATTCTTTGACAGAATGAGCTTAGTATAGAAGCCCTAAAATTATTTAAAGGGGGAAAGAAAAAAAATCATTTTGACAAAAAATTATCATAGGGTAGCAAATGGTTTAAAAAGGATTTGATACCTTATAAATAATCAGGATGCATTTCAATGTTTTAAAAGTTACTCCAGTAAACCAATGCCTTGCCACTGTCTCACTTTTTCTAGCTGTTCCTCCCTCTATAAAAGCAAGTTTGTTTTGAAACACTCTTTTAATCTGTACCAAAGTAAATACAATTGCTGATGCGTGTTTAAGTCAAACATACAGATTTAACTTCCTTAACCGAGCACAATTTACCTACGTACTGGCATAACACAGAAGGGTTTTTTGTTAAACACTAGCTAAATAGTCATCACACCAATATCAGCACTCACCAGAAAAAAAGTTTTGTATCACAAACACTTCTTCTAATGAATTTTTAAAAATACAACTTGAATTTTCAGTGCATGATGCTTTTGTACATACACATATGTAAACCCCCACAAATGTAGCAGCCACAAAAAATAAAACCTCACATAAAAACACAGATGAAGGAAAATGCCCCCTTTATCAGACTGAGCAAAGTTACACAAAAAAACCCCAAACCAACAAGTCTGCCAAAATACTTTCAGGTTGACTGCAAATAATCTGGAAGTCCATACTGTCTGTAGTCTGGTATAGGAGATAAATTTAACTTGACCTAGATGATTTATAGGGTCCCAAGAAGACTGTGAGACACTCATTGGAAACACTGTTTTCTCCAATAACAAGAAAAACGTTGGAAAGTTAAGTCCAAAAGAAGCCAAAAGAGGACTACAAAGCCATCAGAGACATGGATGGCTGAGAGAGATAAGTAAGAACTACAAATCACGTTCAAGTCCTCATCTACAATTGAGACATTACTTTTTTCCTTAAGTTTCTTCAGACTTTTTTTCCAACTCTTAAGCCATTCATACTTCAAAAATGGACTGATTCAAATGTAGAAGTCAAGCACATATGTGAACACAAAAAAAGTAGTTCAGTAATCTTAAAAAGAGAGTGAAATGGCACCTGCTAAAGCTACTAGATTTCAGTAAACTAAATTAATGCACATCCCTGTTTGCTGTTACATATAGAGGCTTCTGAAAATCTAGAACACGTACATAGAAGATGCCAAACAAAGGATCTAAACCAGCACTTAAACCAGATTAATCCACATAATGGAAGTCACGGAGCTCTGACTGATACTGAGCTGACTGGCAGGAGTGTAAGCTTTCTAATAACTTACGTTCCACCTTCTGAAGTTTTATGGCATTTACAGAGGAAGAAAAATGAAAACATCATGCATCAGATCCGTATGTGTTCAGTTTTAAGCAACAGAGGAAAGACTACTGAGAATACTAAGTACTGAAACAAAGTCAGTTTTAGCCTCCTCTTTCATGGAGCTCAGGGCAGAGTCCCATTTTCTACAGTATTATACCACAGATATTCTGTCTCTGCATAGGTGTATACAACCAAATAAAGCAAGTCAGATCTCCATCAAAACTGCAGAAACACACATGAATGCAACCTGCCAGTCACTGGCAAATCTCATTCAGCTGCCATTGTAAGTAAACCCTTTGTACATTAGCTGTGTAAGTACGTATTTGAATCAAAAATATGTTTATTACTAACTTTCACAAACTTAGGCATCTGAAAAATACCTGAATAAAGAAAAACTTCCAAAATTTTTGTAAAATATCACTGGAAATTATCATATGATACATTAAAAAATACAGAACTACAAGAACCAAAATGAAACCACCTGAATTTAGGGATACCAGTTGCAAACAGCATACAAAACCATTTTACATCATTTCTATTTATATAAAAATATGGAATTATTTCATACCACAGGTTTTTTCATTTTTTTCTTTTTTGGCCCAATAATGTGAACAAGCACTAACCAAAGAAAGTGAAGAAAATTAGAATCTGTAATACAGGCATAATATTTTGAAAAATTAACTTCCATAAAAGAACCAGTACCACAAGAAGAAGTGAATTTTACTTCCCAGGTATGCCAACAGCCATTACAATATTGTTGTTCATAAACATGTACCTTATATTAAGATCAACTTTTTGGTTCCTCCCTCACTCTTAGCACATTCTGTTGCAGAGCTGCAAGTTCAAATTTGTCAAGCAAAATGCTTCACTTACTTCTTAAGATTGCTCATTTCATGCTACAATGGAAATGATTACATTGTTAACATAAGGAAGACTGCAACTTCATTATCACGTTTAAGTATCTCCTTTTCAGTTGCTTAAATGACAGGCAATTTGATTTTTGTAAAAGAACACAACTGATCTTGAATTAGGCCCAAGCCCAAGAGTTGCTAGAACTACCCCTAACAAGATTAACGATGTCACAGCGTAACAGCAACACTGACAACCAGTACCCCTTCCCTTTTGAGAGCACCAGCCAGCAGTTCTTGAAAAAAAACCAAACAAAAAACTAACATAAAAAGCTATTATCTGTGCCTGAACTGAGCATTTTTTTCTCCCTTCTATCAAACAACATCTAACAAGCTTACACTGCACTGCAGAGTAATCACTCGTTATCACTATTTCAGTCACTGTTTTCCTGCTGGGAAAAGAGTCTATTTGTATGAAAGCAGGAAGAGGAGTACCACTTTCTTACTGCTCTTTCTATCCAAGTATCAGTAAGAGTGGGAGAGGTATTACTCCTACCTCTCTGCTGAGGCTCCTCCTCGCCAGATAATTGCTGAGTCTAACATTCGCCTGTGTGTCTAACGCGCTCACATACTGCGTATTTCAGCTCCACAAGGTCTTTGGTTGGTTTGTTTGTTTTTTTCATTAAAGCCAAAATCTCGGTAGGACATGGGCACTATTTCCTACGATGAGTCCTCTACAGCCACTTTGATATCAAGGCCTGCAAATTAACACTGAGAGAATAATAAATAAATACAAGCAGTTAAAAGCAGAGCAAATAAAGAGAATTAATTAACACAAAGAGTCCCACTAGGGACATTTGTTTCCTCCTTGACAGGGTACACGTTTCTCCTATACAGTTTTTTATCCAGCGGTTCAAGATGTCAGGTTTTCTGCATGTCAGCAGATAGAAAATACTACCATTTTATTCTGCTATACTTGATATGTAGAGGAATTAAATATTTGGACACTAAAAGTACTAATTTTCTCAATACCACCATGGTCTACAGAGGAAGCATTATTTAAAAACTGTCTGCTCTGTTAAACAAATACTTACATTTTTTAAGTGGTATGAATGAAAGGTCAAAGTTTAGTTATGGTTTTCAAGCGCTTGTGAACAGCCATGTTACTGTAACTTTTGTCTAACGCTTGTAGTAAATCCATCTTTCATCTACATATTTAAAGAATTTCTGTCATTCAGTATTATGTGATAAACTATACAGCCCAATTAAAAGACAGCACCCAAGCAGACTTTCTCCTATGCAGTTCCCCTCTCACTATTCTGTCATCAACCCAACAGCGTATTCCAAAACAAGAACTGCCTGAAAATTTCAAACACAGCTTGGAAAACTCTTCATAACACAGTCACACAAAAGTAACTATTTCCAATAAACGTTCCTGGTCAGTTGTTTCACTTTGCAGGGCCTGGTGTGTGAGGGGTACCACCCCTCCCTTTGGAGGATCTCAGGCATCCCAGCCTCTACTCACCCACTGCACTGCGCTAAACCTTGGAAGCTGTTGGACTTGCCGTGCACCAAACCGCTTGTGCGGGCATGAAACTGCTCTCTAGGACATGAGCAAGAGCCTGAGCCTTTCACCAGCAAAGGATATCAACAGTCCGGAGCTTTAAGCAGGTAAGACAGACCCTCAGAAAACGTTCAAGCAAGAACTTTTTAGAGCAAGGTGGGAAAAAAAAGAAAAATGAAAGAAAAGGGGCTGGGGGAAGCCCTGAAGAGTAGTTTAGCAAAATAATACATAATTCCCTCGAGACTGTGTGACAAGCAAATTCAGTTTAGCAACCAGTCAAGCATGTGTATAAACCTGTTTTTTAACATCTCCTAGAGCTCTAATTAAAACACAAAGAGGCATTAACGACACGATACGTTATGTTCACCATTCAATTCAATAATCAAGAAACACAGCTCTTTAAAACTGATGCTGTAACAGGTGTACTTTGAAGAAGAAAAGCACTCCAAAATTTTCAAACCAAGTTTAACAAGCTAAGGCAAGCATCCCAGTATTTAATCCAGGAGAAAGTTATAACAAATAGCATCAGCAGTCACGAGCTTATCCTCCCACCTTCTCCTGCTCCTCTGAAGAGGGCGACTAAGCAAGTGCCAGTGGAGCCTCCACAGTCATGCTCACAGCTCGGGGTCTCTTCCATTCCTTTAAATTCGAATAAAGCCTGCATTATAGTTCTACAAATGCAGGAGCTTTCATTAGGTCCAAGATCATGCATCCCAGACTGCTCTAATCTCCAAATTCTTGGTCTCGTACACACTGAAATAAGACATTAAATGTTGGAAAAATTTAGATGTCCTCTAGGAAAGGGTAACTTGGAAGCAAATGAATATGAAAGAGTGAACAGCCCAGGGAAACAGGGAGGTGCTTGGTAATTGTATCGGCATCTTTCCACAGAAGGCAACACCCGGATTGTCACATTACACGTCTGAAACTTATTTGCCAGATACCTTCTTGTAGTCAAAGAAAGTTGAAGTATCAATAAATATAGTATCTACAGACACACTTTTTAGGGGTTCTGAACATCAGACATGCAGTTGTAGCTAGAAAATAGCATAAAGAAAAGTAATTTTAAAGTGACAGGTGTAATTGATCATTTAACATGAATAAATATAAAAGAAATCAGTGCTTACATTGTTTTTATTAGCAGCATTAGATTAAAATAAGCCACGTGCTAAAATGCAAAATTTCATAGTTATCTCACTTTTCAGAGGTGCCATCAAGCCCTACAGATCTCCAGCATCTCCCACTCCCACCTGACCCAGCCTCCGCCAGCACAAAACCTGCCAGGGCATTGACATAACATTTTGTACATCAGCTCTTCAAGATGCAAATAGCATCTGTTGGCTTCCATTACATAAATACCCTAGATAAGAGCTATTATTAACTTGTTCGTTTCCATTTTAAGTAAAGTATGTAAAAATTGTATTTATGTCTCCAATTACATGAAGCCTCAAGCGTTATAGGCACTTCAAATCTTCAGAAAAGAGAAACACCACGCAATTTCGGAGGTTCCCCTCTCCACAGAATTGAAAAGCCCCCAAGTCCCCTTAGCTATAGCTCCCACAAAAACTGTGGGAGTGGAGAAATTAAACAGCACATGCAAATAGCAAGTTTTGGCTTAGTCCATTTCTATCCATAATGAAAGATGTCACCAAGCAAGACACAACACTACCACTGATCTAGACAAAACAGTAAACTTTTGGTTATAAAATGCATTGAGAGAATGATACCTATACTTAACAATATTAATTTTAAATTTCAGTTGAATACAACATTCTTTGCTATTGAATTGCCTGGTATTTTCTGAAGAATGGGCATAACACTGCACCATCAAACCCATACAAGTAATAGCCCCTCAAACCACATACCAACTTCTAAAGCAGACTTCGAGGGACGAAAGGAGAAAGACAAACCACAGAAACAGATGTTTACATGACATTTCCATCCGTGGATGATAAAAGATGCACTACAGAAATGGGTGCACATTCCTTCTCCAGATACATCTCATATCTTGCCAAGCTAACCAAAAATATGCAGACACCATGCCGCGCTCCTTACCCAGTGGGGCACGATGGTCAGAAATTAATTTCGAGTATTGAAATAAGCTACCTAAACAGACCACAGGGAACACTGTAGGAGTGTTTCAAACTCAAGGCAGCTTGCACAGGGTTTAACTTTACTCCTCCCCATCAGGTCTAACAAATCCAGCCATTTTCACCAAGGCCTTAGACAGCTGACATCACACTAGCCAAGTGTTGAGGGCACCAGTCAAGACATCCTCCAGGCCAGCTGCAGCAAGCTCTTGGGGAAAATGCTCTACAGCATTCAGCATGGGGTAGCTACTACACGTGTCTCTGTCCATGCGTATATACATATAAAACTGTACAGGTAAAAACAATACTCAACTGTAGATAAGAATCCTTCGTATAAGTTCTTCTCCATAAATGAATCACACAGGTCTATGAAAATTACATGTATTTTAAAAATCAAAACAAAAAGCCCACAACAATCCCAGGTATCCAAATTAACGCCAAACACAAACTTCCTGATTTTCTGCTGCTGAGAGGAAGTCCACAGAACCACAGAGAAGAAAATAGATGGGTTTATTCTACCACTACACTGAGATCTATCTATCTACCCCAGGCTCTTACATTCATAGCAGATTTTCATGGTTTTAATGAGATCCCAAATGAACATGCATCCTTGCCAATAAATGTCACTGTATACGTTCCTATATCAGTTCTCTAGCAAACCTTTGCGGGTTATCTGCTGCATGTACATAACACAAATAAAATAAAAAAAGGACCTACAGTCAGACCCAACTCAGAGGAATTTCTCCTGCTGAAGGAGGGAAGCTTGTTCTGTAAAAGGAACCTAGAAAGAGGAAACAGCAAACGAAGGACAGGTAATAGAAACAGTTCTGCTATTTTGATTACTTTTACTGCATCTAAAGTCCAAGTTTTGCAGAGAAAGCTTTCTTCTCCTCCTCTCTGCAATAAAAACAGGGCATGTCATGTCTAGCCTGAAAAGAGGTCAGAAGTTCAGTTAAAAAAAAAAAACAAAAGAACAAAAACCAACACAAACTTTAGATCCTAAAAGTACTAGCTCGCTTTTACTTGGAAAAGGTACGTTCTTAACTAAAGCAGCTTCAAATTGCATTGTCTCCCTCTGGTAAGTGCAGGTAAAGGCTTTTCTGATGTCTCCTTAAGGAACTCCGTGGCAAGCCTGAAAGTTATGTAAACATGCCTTCATCCAGGTCGCCCTTTCTGGCCTCAGGCTCTCACATTTTCAAGCTGGCTCTCTAACCATCACTAAGATGCGGTCTCACTGTGTAGAGATGAGCAGGTGTGCTCGAGATGCTCTACAGAACAGCCCACAACAAGCACCAACCTGATGTAAAAGTTGGCTGCTGATTAAGCATCTTGCAAGCACCAGGACAAAATACATTTCTCTTAATCTTTCAGTTTTAGTGCAAAGGCTCTTTTACAATAACAGAGAGGTACAAAAGCTTTCAAATATCTAGTGTGTAGTAATTGAAGGTTTTCTAATCACAACTGGATGTTGTCTTCAGCATCCGTTTTCTCCTGAACACGAAAAAAACCATAGGGCTTTGAAGTACAGTGCAAATTTACTGATATTTTAAATACTGATATTTTAAATAAAAATACGTAGCCACTCATTATTACAATTTGCAAACAATAGCTGAACTCCTCAAATAACTACAAATGCTTTTTATAAAATAACTCCAGTTAAAAGACGGGGAAAACCTGCATTTATTTGCCTGTTAAGATGTATTTTAGGGTACCCGGTACCAAATTCTCCCATTAATCATCCCATTATCATTTGCAAGTGTTACTTTCTGTACATCCCCGGTCGCAGTACATCCGTAGAATGAAGCCATGCCTTTGCAGAAAGACGAACAGCATTAAAGCAAACACAATGCAGGGGAGGAAGGTTTGATCTGGAGAAGTGAAGTCGGGACCTTCCCGCTCCTCTCGCTACAGGCACAGGAGGCACTGGGGCGCCATCCGCCCCCGCCGCTCAGGAAAAAACTTACCTTGGCGGCGCGGCCGGGCAGGCGGGAGGGCTGCGCTAGCGCTTCATTGTCAAACTCAGTTCTAGCAAGTTCCTCGACATACCGGCGCAGCGGTGCTCGGCGGCGGACAAGCGCCCGGCTGTCTGTCTGTCTGTCTGCCCGCCCGCCAGCCACGCCCAGCCGCGCTCCGCAGGGCCCCGCCGGCTCGGGCACCGCCGGGTCGCCGCCTCTCCGGGCTGCGGCGAACAAAAGGGCGCTTGGCCGGGGGCCGCCCAGCCCCTGCCGCCCCCC
>VYZQ01004649.1:64369-94890 GCA_013400655.1 Mystacornis crossleyi
ACCGCTGAAGTTTTCAGTTTTGGAACAATAGTTAACAACGTTTGAAAACACACATACACATCCCACCCCCTCATTTTTACTCCAAATCTAGTATGAAACTAAAAGCATGTGGGAAAGGAACAAATACATTTTTACTTTCAAAACATCCATTAATCTACAGAGCAGCTGGATTTCTACAGAAACTCACTAACTAGTCTTTTAGCATCTTCTTAACTGCAATTTCTAAATAACTACTAACAGTGAACACATCTACTACCATCTTTTCTGTAGCTATTCCTTTGTCAGAAAAAAAACCCCTACCCATAAGTATCATTATCTCCCTTTACCCAACTGACTCAGTAGCTCAGTTTCATAAAAATCCAACTGGGCAGTAGGGAGGCAAGGAGACACCCTAGAACTTTCTTTCCTTGCAGATAAAACCCAAGGTAAAGAGCTCCACCAGATGTTTTCACAACACTGTGAACAGCAGCTTTTGCAGACACCACTCTCAGATGCTGTAGCCCATGGTTACTGGCATCCTCTGTGACATCCTTGGCACTTCAGGATGGTGAAAGCAGCCAACCACTCCCAGGTTTTACCCCAGGAAAGTACAAACTCAGCCAAGCTTGAAAGCTGCTGCCTCATAGGAAAAAAAAAAAAAAAAGACAAAAAAAGAAAGAAAGGAAAAAAAGACCAATAAAAAAGCTATTTAAGTCATTGAAGACAGCTGACCAGCCGTGACAAACACTCACAGCCCCTTTCAGAAAAAAAGTTCCAACACTGGATGACATGGGGATGCATTTTAACACTTTTTAAAAAAAACTCTGTGTTAGTACTGGAAAAACTTCCAGGACAGACTTTTGTTAGCTGACAGTTTCAGGGTAATAAGCTAACAAGTTAATCAGCTACATCCCTTTCACAAGTGCTGTCAGTCACCTACTCTGTATTTGACCAAGTTCATTAAATCAACTACACATTTTCTTCAGAGCATCGTTTTGCTGTGCCATGACGGAAAAGTACACCAGAACTGTTAGACGATAGATGTGCCACTCACAGGATGTCAGCTGTAAAGCAACTGACTGATCAAATGAGATTCGGTCCTTATCTTGCTTTAGAGTTTTAAACAGTGCAGTTGATCAGTATGGTCAGTAGACAAACAGAGCCTCTATATTCCCCCTTTAGGGAGCATCAGAGGCTGTCCAGAGGAAAGTTGAATTAGGAATTGAAAAACCTGAATGAAGACAAAGGTTGCTTACCTCATCAATTAACTTCCTGGCATTTGCAGTCGTGTAGTCACCAGCGAAAAACACGGCCAAACACGATTCATCGCTGTTTTTCTGTCTCTGCCCTCGAGTTATTGGTATTATGCTCTTGGCAGCATCAGTAGAAATCCTGACGGCTTTCAGCTCCTCAGAGCTGGGCAGAGGAACATAATCTTGGACTACAGCAGTTTCAGGCAAAAGGCCCCAGTTATTTTCTCCAGATACAGGGGTAAAGTCATGGATGTTGCTCCATGTATTATTGAAGATACTCAGACCAGCATCTTTAAATTGTAAAGCAAGCTCAGGATAATAGTACTGGAAACATCCAAATTTCATACCTGTGGAGGACTCGATAATGGGCTGGGTGGCACAGCACAAGAACACCTCCAGCTTTCTGCAGTCCCGCGTGCGGAACTGTTGGCAGGCAACCACACATTTACAATCTTTGCAGTCACGGAAAAACACGCTGCCTTTTATCGGTCCTAAAAAGATTTGGCAATTTACACAGTCATCAATAGTGATTGTAGCAGAATGGTCAAATATGTAGATTTTACAGTTCTCACAGTCCTGAATGACAAATTGTTGCCCTGCTACTTTTCCAGGTAGTCGACCCACAGTTTCATCTTTAAGTCCGGAAAAAGTGTAATCTTTGGGGTCAATCTGAAGGAGGAAGAAAAAAAAAAAAGAAGGTTAGAGTCTTGAAATACAGAGAATATTATAATGCTAAATGACAATTGACTTGCATTGATTGAAGTGCCACTGAATTGTGCAGGATAAACTGCCACAAGGGGCTTCAATGAATGATGAAAAATCAGAAGCAACTCTTTTAGCTGAACTACTGGAATACACAGTACTGAGGTACAACTAAGAAGTGAAACTACACTTCTGAAATGCTCCAGGGGAAAAAAAGAAACAACTCAGTTTGTCCTTTAATAAAGAAAGGGGGCAAGGGGAACTAGTTTTATCTGTGGACTGTAAACTGTTTCAACAAGGATGATGGTTCTGGGTATTAGAGTCATAACTGTAATAAATAAATTGTCTGACATACTTACAGATTCATAAAGCTGGAGATACACAGTATTTCCTTTTCGAGTAGCTTTCTTGGTCATATTTTACCACACCTCAACACACTGCAAGGAAACCTTGTTGCTGTATAGCAGTATCTTCTCTATTATGTTTACAAACTACAGAGAGCTCCTTAATCTGCACCACAGCATTATCTTGTGCTACCAATGACACAATTTCCGTGCTAACAAATCATATGAGATTGTTTTAGCTATGTCTAAGAAGCAAAAACTGGCAGTGGTGGTACAGGGGGCATGCTTGCAGATCTCCACACTCCAGCATCCCTCTCACTGGCACAGAACACTTGAGAGAGGCTGCGGCTTTCCCTGGGACTCTCCTTTAGGGAGCAGCAACTCATGAGCCACACAGCACCTAGGATGGATGCAATACAGGTGGAAAGCATGAATAGTACAGCCCATGCTGTCCTAAAACCAAAAGAATCTGAGCTGGCTTATTTCTAGATTTAAGTTAAGTCTCAAGTCAACTGCAATTCCTGGAGCAAATTCTACTCTGCCCTCTTGTGAAAGCTCATTAAAATAGCACTTAGAAGTGTACAAGTACCTGAAAGAGCCTAACACAAAACCACTTCACAAACCTGTTATTTGATTATCAGCCTGAGGCTCCGAAAATTTGCTGTACCAGTTTCGGTGTAGTCCAATTTCTAAGAAATTTCTCCTCCCTAGCATTTCGTGTCAAATATTGACACGATATTTAGAGACCAGCAAAAGGCTTAAATCAGAATGGGCTAGCACCAGATATTCACTAAACCAGCCCTGGTAGCTTTTGACTGGAACAGCCCACGGAAGCTAAAAATCTCTGCCAACTGATAAAATATATTTCGTTCTATGCAACATATGTGACCTTCAGACAGGAAAGGAGGGAGCTTTGCAGCTAATGAATCTCCCAAATAAAATGCAAATTGAGACAATGAAGATGGCTTCCTAGAATTCTCTCCTCAATCATATTTAATACCACTACTATACACCCAGGAAAGTTAGTTGGAAGTGTTACAAATAAAATTGGGAGACTCAAAAGGGACACCTCATGGAGACTCAAGTCACACAGCACGCTTTGGATTCAAACTCTTCAAGGTCTCTAGTCTCAAGTAATGTTACATATTTGATCCATGTACAAGTTATTTACATTCATATTCCCTCTTACTTGAGAATATAAGCACTAAAATTGCTTTTGGACATATTCTCCCCAGGCATCTCCTAGAATATTTATGTATATTTGTACGTTGGGTGTTGTTTTTTTTAAATAACCATGGGAGACAGACTTCCTGCCTTCAAAAGAGGCACAGAGGAACAGTTACTTCTCTTAGGAATGAGAAGTTCAGTGTTTCCAGAACTTACAGCTTGTTTGAAACTTGGAACCTAAGCACCTCAGGAATTGCTCTGCTCTACAAAGCCTCCGAAGCAGCACTAGCTCATCCTACACAGCGGCCTTTGCAGGGATGTGTGAAACTTCACTTCGCAATTTTATTTAGGCCTAGCACTGGTTAGTCAGCAAACTCACAGCTTGCAGACAGTGTCAAATGAGAGTTTTTGAATAAGAACAGTAGTCAAGTTAAAGATAAAAATTCAGCTTATTATCACATTCAGGAGTTCCTCTTTATTTCCCTATTTCCCAGAACTAAGAGTTCTGCCCTGACACAGCTTTTACTTCTCAGTTTGTTGACCATGCTATGGAGTTTGCTCATTTCCTTTAATTTTGCTTTGCAATTATCCTTTTAAAGACCAAGATTATTTGTTGATTAACACGCAGTACAGACCAGAGGGACTGCATGAAAAAGATTTAATACACTCTCCCCACACTGGGTTATTGCCGGAGAGGAGGGGGAACCTTAGAGACTATAGCAGATAGAAATATTTCACTTTTCCTGGATAAAAGAAACATAACAGAGAAACAGGCACGAAGGCAGAACCATGATTTTGAGGATGCATCCAACAGCTCCTCATATGTTCACAGGACTTTAGAATAGTTTAAATTGGAAAAGACCTCTAAGTCCATCAAGTGAAACCACTAACCTAACATTGCCAAGTCCACCACTAAACCATGTCCCCAGCTGCCACATCTACACATCTTTTAAATACCTCCAGGGATGGTGATTCAACCAATTCCCTGGGCTGCCTGTTCCAACTCTTTCCATGAAGAAATTTTTCCTAACGTCCAATCTAAGCCTCCCCTGGAACAACTTGACGCCTTTTCATTTTGTCCTATCACTGAGTACTTGGGAGAAGAGACCAACCCTGACCTCCTGNCTGATGATTACACACATTCGCTGGGCTGCCTGTGCCAACTCTTTCCATGAAGAAATTTTTCCTAACGTCCAATCTAAGCCTCCCCTGGAACAACCTGACACCTTTTCATTTTGTCCTATCACTGAGTACTTGGGAGAAGAGACCAACCCTGACCTCCTACAGCCTCCTTTCAGGCGGTTGTAGAGAGCAACAAGGTCTCCCCTGAGCTTCCTTTCCTTCCAACTAAACAACCCCAGCTCCCTCAGATGCTTCTCATCAGACTTGTGCTCCAGACCCTTCACCAGCTCCGTTGCCCTTCTCTGGACACACTCCAGCACTTCAGTGTTTTTCCTGAAGTGAGAAATCCAGAACTGAACACAGGATTTGAGATGCAACCTCACCAGTGCCAAGTACAGGTCATGGCCCTAGTCCTGCTGGCCACACTACTTTTGATACAAGCCAGGATGCCATCAGCCTTCTTGGTTTGTGTTCACCATCTCTGAAATCTTCAGGTATCATCAACAGGTTAATATTAAATCACTGCAACCACCTTCCTTTCCCTGGCAGTCAACACCAACTGCTTCTTAAGTTCTGTCTTGGCAACATAGCAAAAGCAAGCTAGGAAAGCCAAAAGAGACAGAAGAAAGTAACATCTGCAGTCTTGTACAACCATAACCAGGGCTATGTACATTTCTCTGCCCATTTGTCTGGTTCTCCACTGGCTGTAAAATCTTATGCATGTGGCAGATCAGCAAAACTCAGTTATTTGGTAACTCATCTATTTGTCCTTTGCATTTGGATAAAGTTTCAAAAAACTTTGTTCAAATCCACCCATCTCACTCAGAGACACTTTACTCTCCAGCCCTTAACAGATTTTTTAAATGTCTTTTTTCCCCCCAGGCTGATATAAGTTCAAAAGGTGACAGTATCCAGAGAGGTAACTTTTAATATTTTCAATTGAATTTAAAGAGTTCTTAGAGTAGATAAGAGTCATACATTAATAGATACTGGCACAACTCAGGAGTTGAAATCTTTTAACATAAGCGGCTATGCACAGGTTCAGGAAGTACTCCACAAAATGACCTAAAATAACTAGATGTGACGATGAAAAATTAGCCCTGCTTACAGGGCTAATATTTTTCCATCTCAAAACAGGCACAGAAGTCTAATCTTTGGTTATCAGCAACTACAGTGGTGAGAAGTCTGTTACAAAAGGCTAAAGGACAAATTGTAAGGAGCAAGGATTTTAAAGAACAAAAAGGAGAGAAGCGAGGGCAAACGAGTTTGTCATGGCTGCTTACAACTCTACGACATCCTGTTACAAGTGCAAGGTGTGTTAAGCAGCTTTCCTTCCTGCAAACACTTGTCTTGCAAGAAGGTCAGAGGCTATGTGAAAGCTGCACATGACGTACATCTCTCCAGCCACCATCATCCAGTTTACCGGCACCAAGACTGGGCAGCTCCCATTTGGAAGAAGACTAGGAAGTACTAGATCTTCACAGTTGTTAGTGGTAACTGTGCCTAGAATCCTAAAGGATCCCAACATCTTGAACTCTTTCTGGCATGAGTTCATATCTTAGCAAGACTTTTTCACAGGGTCCATCAGGGAAGGAGTTTCAGTCAACAGTGATACACCCCCACAAATATGAGAAGGTAATGCTGTTCTTAACAGGTTACAATTCTTCCCTAGTTACCCGGGTCTAGGCTGCTGAGCAAAGTTTGTAAAGTATATCTAAACCACTTACACTAAGGTATTCTCTTTTAAATACAATTCTCAAAAAATCATCCCCTATCTCTCTAAGTCACTACAGACAGCAGTTCAGATATGACCTTATTTACAGCTGATGACATACGAAAGTTGGCCGCTGACCCAGTGACATTAAAAGCTGCACCTATAGGGTAGGCACACCAACTTAAGAAGCTTTAAGCGCTATTTTTGTCAGCAGGGGAATTAACATAAGGGAAATAAGAAACAAAAGTGCATTCCCAGGCCTAGACACTTCTGCATATTCATACTTGCATGGGTTTGGTGCCCTTAAGTAATGAGTTGCAACATCCTCTGGAGACTGCTTGTTGAAGTCACTCACCCACTGGCAGATTTCAAGATTCTTGCACAACAAGAAAAGGTGGAAAGAGTAGTGCAGGTTCCTGTCACTAGCAAACAACTTTTCATTTTGGAGCATCTCCTGCACACCCTGACTTTAAAAGAGGCCAATACAACAGTCTGAATGCTCATTTCATTCCATTCTTGGTAATCTTCACGCTTTTCCATAATGCCCATAACAGCATAAAACAGTCATTCACATACAACAAACCACTGCCAAATACTGCATTCAGAAAAAGTGAAAGAAGAAAGGAAGATACTACAGGCCTGTATTTGATCTAACTGGCAATATTGTTTAATATGAACCTTCTGACTGTTTCTCAGTTGATCTGGCCACATTTTGAGAAATGCAGCAGTAGTTCTTCTGGTGCACCGGGAAGCATAAGGGCGATACCTTGGATTTAAGGACAAAATATTTCACTGCTTAGAGGAAAAAAAAAAAGTTATTTTATTAATATTCCAAAATAAAATACAAAATGGCTACCTAAACAAGATCTAGGCAGTTCAGATACCTGAGTCAGCCCAGATTCATGAAGAATCCTCAAATGTAAGGTAACTAACAAAGGACTATCTATGATTTAGGCAAAAAGGTTAACCTCTTGAGGTTTTTTTAATTGTTTAAATACAGCTACACAGCACAATAACAATGCTAGCTGCATGTTTCCTATCAACTAAACCAGTTAAGTTGCAAGTTAGTTGACATAAAACAAAACTTCACTTGTTCCTTCTAAAACTAAAAAAAACATCTGGAAAGGACAGTTCCTCTAAGCTTTAAATGCCATTGTGATCATAATTAATCTAATCCTACTTCTTTGAACATGAGACAACAGCAAAAAAGATGATGCAGCTATTTGTGTTTCTTCTCCTGTGGAGAAGCTCATGAGTGTATCTGCCATCATAAGACACAAACCCCCAGTTCCTGTCTGTACATACCCATATTCAGTTACTGCTGTTAGTCATAGAGCGGGAAAGGAAAACAACACAGGTGGAAAGCTAACTGAAGACGGCTGAGAAGGGCTGAGCACCACCAAGCTCCTCTCCCACACTTGGTCAGAAGGAGACTCTCATGACAGCCCAAAGACATCAAGAGGCATAGCAAGTCCTCAGGATTCAATGCAGTAATAACAGACTCTGGAATGAACTGCGCTATTTGTACTCGTGGACTCAGAATCCCAGAGCAGCAAGAAACTGAATACTCATCCTCTTCCCTTCTGTTTTCAAGATAATCTAATCCTTTGGTTCTTCTACTGCACCATAAGTAATCTTCACACAGTTCTCTGAACCCAAGGCTCGGTAAGCATTAGAGACTCCAGCAGATTTACAATGCTATCTAAATTTGATTAAATTTTGCATATGTTAAAACTTCTGTCCTCACTTAATAAAGTCACACTGTAATCTGAAAAGGCCCCTCAAATTTATATACTTTCCTTAATTTCAATTCAACTATCAGCACCTTATAATACTTTCTATTTAGAGTTTTCTACCATATGGTCCATTTTTGGGACTATTACAGAAGAGTTACATGGTCACTGCAATATCATCGTATTACTCTTAGTCTAGGGCTACGCTAGCAGACAGTATCAATACTAACCATCTTTTGCCATTAGAACGTGATTAAAATAGGCTCAACTAGCAATGATGTCCTTCAGAAGCATAAGAAATAGTTTCATTGGGGGAACCCCTCAGGTTCAGTCACCCCTCTACATATCCTTAATCACACAAACATGCACACAAGTGTGCCTACATTTTTCTGCCATGTCAGAATGGCATCAGTTTAAAGGAAGACAGCTGGAGTGTCTGAGCAGCAAGACATACCCACCTGTAAGAACATACAGAGTATAGTTTACAAAAACTACAGACAATTGCCAAACCTGCTTGCAAAACTGCACTATATAACCACAACTGCATCGCTAAGTAGGAGAGCCTAAAATGTCCCGCCCAAATGGTGGAAATAAACATCAAAAGACCACTTAGCACATCTGTTGACAGAGTTGAGGTTTTCAGGGTTTAGAATACAATTCAATGCACTTAATAAACAAAAAGGAGTCTTGATGCCACAAGTTTTCCAACTGACTTCAATTTAACTTTTTGTACAAACACAAAGTGTTATATAAATAAGTATATGTGAAGCATCAGAAATGAGAAAGCAATAGACAAGAGGACAACATTTAAAGCTACTACATTAATACTGACATGATATCACTTAATACAAACTGGGATCGACAAGTTTAGTGTACCAAGTGCTCAGTACTCCTACACCTAAGATAAGGTGACTCCAGTGCTTTCCTGGTTTAACGTATTAATCTCACACCCCAAAAAGCTCGATGAAAAATACGGCTGCAAAGAGCAAGAGAAATGGACTTAAACATTAAATAGCCATTCTTAGGCTGTACAGTACAAAATCAAGCAGCTAATTTGATGGCTTACACAGTTCACTAGCACAGCCCAAATTCACTGATTCTTCTGGTTTCTGAGAGTCTTTTATAGAAAAGGAGTAAGTTTCACATGCAATATGTGACAGCGTTTTTTCTACTCTACAGAGATTGTTGGTGCTGTAACAGTTTCAAATGTTAGCTTGAGCCTACTTCCAGCAAGTTAACATCATCTCCTTAGCAACAAGGCCAGCTATTCTCTGAATCAAGTCTATATCCTCACTTTCCTTCTTTTAGTTTTCAAAGTTAGCTGTATATAAGTAGATAGGGTGAAAATTCTCATATCTCTTGAGCTTTAGCTGGGGAATTTGCTCTAAAATTAAAAAATATTATTCCAAAGGTTGATTTAGTAATTTACTTTTAGGCAGACTAAGTTTTGTTCTGCTGCTCTAAAATACGGCTTCAGTACAGCCCCTCCCCTGTAAGAATAGTCTCCATGCAAGTGACAGGCTGCTATTTGTCACCTTCTCTGTCTGCCCTCTAAATATCCACTGTCCAGACAAAGCAACAAGCCCAACACAGATTGCTCATCTTTATCCTCAAGGAACCAATTCCTCCAGGCCACAGGCACACTCTCTAGCTCATCTCCATCTAAGCTTGTCTTAATCTACTTGGAAGACTTAAGGGACACCCTAGAGCACCCGGCCAAGTTTAAAAAACAAGCAAGCTAAACATTCAAATAAGTTCACACATTTTCTTTTCCGACTTGTAAAATATGGCCTAAAGGTTTGAGGATTTTTTTTTTTGTTGAAACCACATCAATTAAGTTTATCACCTGCCCCTGGTTTCTGCTTCCCCCACTCGAAGGCATCTGGAGAGGAGAGGGAGGGAGGCCTAGCAGGGCTATGATGTCATGATATATTTAGGAAGTGAAACTTCAAATGAGTGTAGGAAGAAATACATTTAATCCAGCATTTAAATGCTTTCCTACTTGAGTCTTCACGACCGCCCCACGAGCTCTGGAAACAGCATGGGGAAGGATTTGTCTTCATCTGTCATTTTAGGGGCTGATAAGCTAGTTCTACTTCCTCTAGCTTTAAAGAAAAAACCAAACAAAAAAAAAAACCCCAAACAAACATACCAAAAAAAAAAAAAAAAACCAAAAAAAAACCACCAAAAAAACAGCGCAAACACCCAAGCAGGAAGAATCAATATAGACAGCCAGGACACACGGCATGAGTTTTATACTTCCGCCGCAATGCCAGGTGCGGGGACTCGCCCGGGCACAAGCAGCTCCCCAGCCTTTAATCCCGGTTTGCTCGGATGAAGCACGCACCCATGGGACTTCGCACTGTATCAGGAATCCCGACGGCAGGCAGACACCCGTGGGGACTGTCACAGCCAAACTGCGTGCCCACAGCGCGCTGACCCACCGAGAGGCAGCGCCAGCCCCCTCCGGAGCAGCCCGGCACCGGGGACCGATGCTCGCACCGCCGGCAGCCGCGGCATCCAGCGCGCCGCCCTCTCTGCTTGCACAGTTTGAGACTGCCTGGTAAAATCCTCAGGCTAAACACTTTTTAATTGTTCAAATAAACGCACTGAACTGCGCGGACCGAGCCGTAACAGCGGGACCGGGGAAGGCGTGCTCCCCGCCGGAGCACACGCCCCGCCGCAAACCCCGGGCGGCAGGAGAGGGCGAGGCGGTGCCCACCGAGAGAGGCGATACCCCCCAGCCCGCGGCCGGCGGCAGCGGCCGGGGCAGTACCTTGGCTCGCAGGTCCCAGCTGTACTGCGGCGCTTTCTGCTCGCCGGGCGCCGTGTCCTGCCCGGCTCCCGCTTGCTGCTGCTGCTGCTGCTGCTGGCCGCCCAGGGCCGGCTTCCTGCGGCGGGAGAAGAAACACCCCATGGCGCTGCAGCAGCCGCCGCCGCCCGGCGGGGAGAGGCTGGGAGCGGGGAAGGGCTCGCCAGCGCCGCGCCGCCCCGCCCCGCCGGCTTCCGGTTTTCCCCCGTCTCCCGTAGCGACCGCGACATTTCCCCCCGCCTTCCCCATCCCCTTCCCCGCCCCGTCCCGCTCCAACCATCGCCGCCGGCCGGCGGAGGCGCCCGGACGGGGCGGTGCCTGACAGCGGGCGGGGCGCCGGCGGAGGCAGCGCACCCGCGGGACGGAGGGGGCCGGGGGCGAGCGGCAAAGTGAGATGTGCCAGTGATCGCCATCGCTGCCTCGCCCCGGCCAGGGTTCCCTCACGCCCGTCCCGCGGGAGCGGCTCGGAGGAGGTGGCGACTGCTCCTGACTGCTCCAGCGCTCTGCCGGGGTGAAACCTGTGTGCTGCCCGGAGCCGTGTGCGGCTTCAGCTGTGGAAGTCGGAGGCAAAACGCCCGGTGCGGCGGGTACATACAAACCGACTAATCCTGCACACGTCATTGTCTTACGGATACACCGGCGCGGTCCTCTCGGGACGCGTGACACCGCCGTGCTCGCCCCTCTGAAAGGGCTGCCCCAGGAGACCCGGCTTCTTTCAAGTGGTTCAGAGCAGCAGAAACAGCAAGTGGCGCCGTGAGAACCCCCAGCGTTCTCCTGCGATGTGCGTCCCTTTGCAAATAGTCGGACTTCCTCTGTTGGGTTGAGGTTTGTGAGTTTGTTGTTTGGCTTGGTTTTCTTTGGCTGGGTTTTATTTTTCCCCAGAGGAAAAGCCCACACATTTTTTAATCAGTCTGTCTGACGAGTCAAAGACATTTTTCCCAAGACTTTACAGATTTGATTCCTGTGGTTGAGGCAAAAGACTTCAAAATTATCTCTGATGCTTTATTCAGTTCCTTCAGAAAATATCCACCTGTTCTGTTGTGGGGTCCCTCCTGGGCCACACTGTGGATATTTGCACCTCTCTGGTCCTTTTCATAGGCTGCAGGGAAATCCCTGGTCCAGCACCTGCAGCACCGCCATCCCCTCCTTCTTTTTTGACCTTGGTGTTCACAGTGATGTTCCCCACATTTTTCTCCTCACTCCTCTCTCTCTCACTGGTACGTGGTGGTTTTGCCCTTCCTCAAGTATGTTGTCCCAGACGTAACGCTGGTGTTACCGGTGGGGCTCAGCCACTCCCCACGGCGGGGCTGTTGGAGCTGTCTGGAAGTGGCTGTGTTCAGCATGGGACAGCTCTGTTTCCTCACAGAGACCACTCCTGCTGCCAGCATCTGGCCACCTACAGACAGTCCATACCCACTAAGAAAACTTGAGACATTTTGTGTTAAAGGATGACATTCCTGGTGTAGGAACAGAAGAGATGAGAAGCCACAAAATGTGGCAGAGCGGTGCTCTGCCAGTTGAGCAGGCTGAAAGGTTTGTCCAGCTCAGGGCCCCGAGGACAGCAGAAAGGAGGAAGTGAAACCAACTGCTCAGAAATGGTTGCTGAGAAGGAGGGGTGGCTGACACCCTTTTTGGCATCAGCTGTACTGCGAAACCATATGCCTGGGCTACTGCCCAGTGAAGTGAAGTGAAGCCTGCTCTGAGCTTTTGAAGCTACAGTTCAAGTCAGTAGCTACCCTCAATACCACCAAGCACAATGTTACGTCTCAGTTGAAAAGTGGATTTGCTCTATGAGCCATTTTTCTGGGTTTCTTGGGCACTGGCTTGCTGATCTTCATTGAATCCTCTGGGCACCAGCTCTTTCTACAGCGTGTCCAGCCAGGACAGTTTGAGACAGTTTGCAAATTCAGGAGTCTGATACACCCTCACTTCTTCTAGCTCACCCTCTGGAAGTCTAACAGTCCTCCCAGTTCCCTGTGTATTTCATACAGATCAGCAAAGTTCTGCAGTATTTTGGCAACCAGGCTCTTCTTTCTGTGCATTCATTAAAAAAAAAAAATCAATAGAAGGAATAAAAAGCAACATTCGGTACATTTTTGTTAAAAGCTAAAATACCATTTAGTAAATCTAAAACTAACAAAACCTAAAACTACATTACCAGAACATTGTTATCTCACATTAATTATTAGATTACCTGTTGTAGCAGAAAACTTAATAGTCAGTGTGTGTAAAGAAACTTCTTTCCCTGCTGAGATACACTCAGGTCTATAACAGAAATATCTCACCACTGCCGTAGTAATGCTTCACAAAGATATTTAAATGCAAGAAAAATAAAGTTACTTTTACATTACTAATGAGAAGATGCAAGGCAAATGCAAGTTTCTGAGTTGGGATTTTCACATGTTGCCATGACCAATATACTTGTCCTGCAAAATTATCAGTCCCATAAAAACACAGGATTTTTGTAGGACTACAGCTGACCAGGAGAGGCTGTAGGTTTTGTTTCTCTGGCATAACACAACCTCTCAAACTCTAGGGTGTCTTCTGACAGCAAAGCCCCAGCATACTTTTTCCTGAGCAAATTAATATGACTTCTGATTTATGAGCACATAACTTCTTAAGAAATCACAAATGCGTAGTTCAGTTCTTCATTCTCTATTCATCTGCCAGCCAGACCCAACCCTCTTGGCTTTGAGATTTGATACAATCATAGCCTGAAGAGTAGTAATACAAGATTGAAATGGTATCATAGTCACTACCAACCATGACGGCACTTAATTTCAACAGACTGCTGTAATTAGTGATTTCCCTCATGGGGGTGTCGTGAAATATATCTAAATATAGTCTAATACAAAGTTTTGTGATCTCCAGAAGCAGTAGCTAGGTAACTGAAAAGTAAAACATTTTCTTCGTAAAGGCTGTATTCTAAAGTATTTGGTGAAAGAGACTTGCTGTATCGTTACCTCTTGGGCACATGCAGCTCGCAAGGAGCCTTTCAGATCTCTGCTGTCCTTCCCAGGGGGACAGTGATGCTGTGCTCAGGCAGATGGGCAAAGCATGTGCATGGGCTGTGTCTCTGTACAGGCTGCTCTTATACCCACATTGCTGGGTACTGCTTGCATGCCCGCAGATAAGATCCTAACTCCTTTTCCTCCTTTTGTTTGACACTCTTCTGCATTGCCCCAAAAGCACAGAGAGGGAGTTCTCAGTAAACATCAGGACCTGGAAACCTGCCCAGCTCCTGAGAAGGTATCATAAGGGAGCAAGAGCTCACTGTGTGCACATCTGCACTTCTCCTATAATGGGTTAGAATCTGTTTCTCTTGGTGGTGTTGGAAGCTTGACAAAATGTGCAAAGCCAAACTTTCAAAGCCTTCTTCTTAATGAGATTTATTTTGTATTCTCTGTGTCTCTTAAATCTCTTGTAATCATACCTTTGTGACAAAATTGAAGTGTGTCTTGTTTAAAGCAGGTTTTTAATCCCATTAGTTATAGAGAAGACCTTGAAAATATCTTTTCTAAGACATGAAAATAAAGAAAACAAAATAACTTAAATACTATTACTTTCTAAAAGCTCATTTCATGTTTTCTATCAGCAAAGATTATAAATCCTGCGTTTGGGATCCCAACAACTTATCTAAAATTGGTATAAAGCTTTGAAAAGAATTTCTAGTTAAGGTTAGATTAACCTATACTCATACAAAATTGTGAATTATGGATGAGACAAATCCTTTCATAGTATTCAATTCCTTACATAGTATTCAACAGAAAGGAAGGGAAGGATACTTTACTGCTGGGTTCACTCTCTGAGGCTATGTTCTGATACACATTCAAGAAGAACTGTCACAGGAAGCATCCCTTGCCTCCAGCAGCTTATTTAAATCCCCAACCACCTATGCAGTGGGACAGCACAAATGTTTGCACAGACTTGGTAAACCGTGTGGGGAAACAGATGAGTGTGTAGAACAACCATTGCAATCAGACATCTGTGCGTTTCAGTCTCGTACAGTTTTTTTTTCTTTTTTCTTTTTTTTTTCAGAATCAGATGATGAATATACAGACTAGGATTTTCACACAGAGTCATCGCATACTGTGAGATCATATTGCCCTTTTTTGGTCTCTTTAGCAGATTCTCTACTACTGGAGAATCTTGCCAGACTGAACACCAAGAGAAGCTAGTCTGCAGCTTGAGATCGGGTAGAACAAATAATATGGCTAATTTTGTGACAAGATGTACTAGAGTCTATTTTGCATTGCTAATGGTGATTTTGGACTAATGTCCTCCCCATTTTCAAGCAATATATGGCTTTTCAGCATCTCCTTGCATACAGAAATTAGCCCTGGTCGCCAGTAACTTTGCTGAATCACATCACTGCTGGTCAATGAAGAAATGCACTTTTTTGTAGCTTTTTAGGTAGCTGTCCCTAGCATAGAATCTGTGATACACAGCTTTAATGCTGGGGTTCTTTAAGTGGGAACAACGAATAGGTGTGCCCGTGTCCCAGGTTACTGTGAACTTACCTGATAGGACAAGGAAAAGCACAAACATCGAAACTGAATGGTTCATGTTTGCTCAGTTGTTTGTTCAAAAATTACCTTCCACATACTTCCAACAAACATTACCTTCCCTGTAAGGAATTACATCTTGTCTACAGACCTTTTCCTGTCGCTGGTGTTTGGGATGAAAGTGAGCAGTGTTCTATGTAGTACATGAGACACAGATAGACAGGACAGTATTTAGAATCATTATTTAAAGGCACTACATAGAACTACAGGTCATTTTAGACGTGTTTTTTACTGAAGATCCAAACAGCCAATAATTTTTAAAAGGCATAATAAATATTGTTGGCTGAAGGAATGAAAGACTATATCCTAATATTAGCATAAAGGAGCATGATGCATGATACAAACCCCACACTAATTCTGAACTTTGCCTCAAGCCATATCTGAGACAGAAATTCTGCAGCTGGAAAGGTCACAATTGGCTTAAGGGCTGCTAATGTAGTGAGTGCAGTTACTCAAACAGAGCACATTTAAGTTTTCAGCTATAAATCATCTTCTTATGCAGCACTTAGAGGCTGATAGATCTCACACAAGAGTCTATACTCGAGATCCTGTTTTGTGATATGAAGAGAGCTGCCATCACCAGGGTATTGCCCAACATTCAGGTTGCCAGAAAGCCTTGTGTTCCATCTGAGCCTCTAGCTGAAGTAGAGAGACCCTGCAGTTTAGTGTTAAATGCAAATGCAAAGTAGTGACGTTAAAGTTTATGAAGTGTACCTCTTTTGTTCATATTTAATAGGGCAATAATTCAGATAACAAGCTGCAGTGCTGCTTCTGCAAGGCATGTATGCACATGCGGAAATCTACAGATTTCAGTGGGATTTGAGGAAGTGCAAAGAGTTAGGCACATGGTTAAAACTAAGATGAGTTTTAACAGCTTACTGCATCATAGCCCAGCAACCCTTAAATTTTTCCCAAGCTTAGAGTTCTTTTTTTTTGGTGGCAAAAATGAGAAGTGCTCTAATTCCCCATGTATCTGAGTTAAAATTGACAAGATCATCTGCCAGCATCTGTCTCCAGTTACATTTCTTTATACTTTATCCAGGTCTCTAGCATCTAACATTGGGGTGCTCAGTGGAGCATTGTTGCAAAGGTAAGCTCATGGGAAGTTTCCCTCTGCCACAGTCCTAATGTGGAAGAGTCAAGAAAACACTTGGTAAAGTGGCTTGCTCTTATCACTTGGCATTTTAGAGCATTTTTGACTGTACATTCTATTTCTTTGGAAGGTTTTTCCTTGCTTAGTGTCTGACATAATACCAATCCCCTTTCACTGTTGGTTTCAGCTGCTGTGGCCCAGCAAAAGGATTGCTGAGACCTGGGGTAGAGACTGTCCTCCTAACGCTGGTGCAGCAGACCATAAAAAATGGGTAATTGGAGATGGCAATGTGTTAATGTGCTATTGCACAATTCATCATAATTTGTCTATCTGAAGTTTCATTTTACAGTGTTGCACAGTTTATTGATGCTCTTCCAATCTGAAGTTCTTAACATTAATTTTGTGGTATGGCTTTATCTGTGGTGCCAAACTGCCATGCATTGTTCTTGTGGGTGTGAACAGTGGCTGCCTGACGCTCCCAGTGAGACTGGAAAAAAGTGAGAAAAGTGGGATCCTCAACAAAAAAGCGGAGGACATCGCTGATCTGGACCTTGGAGCCCTGCCAAAATATACTGGAGTCTGCAGCAAGGCAGTACTCTGCCTCCGTTAACTTTAGGGAATTACACAGGAACCTATAAGCCTGAACAACTCTCACACAGGTCAAGATTTTATAAAACTTCATCAGCATAGTAATGAGCCAGTGAATCAGATCTAAACTGCACATTAAAATATTCAGTGTTAACTGTTAGAAAATCCTGCTGTTGGAGTAAACAAAGATAGGATTCTATTTGTTTTGCCTTTTCTTCCCTTTCTGTCTTTCAGCAGAATGTGCAATAAACATTCTAGACTGTTTTTGGAAATAGTGCTGTGTCGCTGTAAGACTGAGGAATAAATTAGTTAAACTGTTAATAATATGAAATAGCAAGGGATACTGCAGAGACAGCAGATGGAAAGAAAATACTGAAGTAATTATTATTGGGAAGATATTAAACTCTAGAAGTTGCTTGGCTGTTAGGAAGACTCACACTAAGACTGGTTTTCAAATAATGTAATTTGCACTGAAGGAGCAAAAATGGTCAGTATAGAAATTGGTAAATAAAGTGCTCAGACACAGAGGAACTGGAGTGGAATGAAAGATATGTTCTCTTGCAAAATAGACCCATTCACTAGAGAAAAGTATGAACTAGTAAAATCTGACATGTGGAAGGCCCTTCCTTTGAATTCATAGAGATTCTAATATTGTAAGGTGAAATCCCAAAGGAATCTTGTGATCATAAACAGGGGTAAGTACACTCCACATAACCTGCATGTAGTTAGGCAAATTGATCCAGAGTTAAAAGTCAAAAGAGGGGAAGCACAGCTAAGTCACAAGAAACTGGTGCAAAGCTGGCCACTGAGCAATGTGAAAATGGGAATATCTTTGATTTAAGGCAAATTAAGTCTTTTCTTATTCAACCTTCTGCTGTTTTGATGATATTCAATCCTTCTCCTTCTAGGGGCTCATGGGTTATTCAAACTGCAGTAACCTCTCTAAAAATTTTCATCGAGAGAGGCATCAGGACAAGGCCAAATAAAAAAAAGAACCAAAATTCAATAATGATGGCTGAGTTTGGGACTCATGCTTTACTCTATTTCAGACGTATTGAGCAGGATGTAGGTACCCAGGAAAATAATCTAATGGTTGCCTCTGGTTTTAATCATATAAGGAAAAACCTATCTCTCCTGTACTTCTGTTTGTGGCTGAACATCTTCAGTACAGGCAAGCTATCAAAAAGTGCCTTTTTTTTCTTTTTCAGTTCACAGTACTCACGGGAATCCATTGTTGCCAAACAAACTAGAGTCCTGCGTAGACTTCCTTAGCCACAGTATGACAGGTGTACTAGTTAGATATAGAACTCTGAGTTTGTCACTCAAAGCAATGTTTTTGTAGGCCGTGGAAAAAAAATGCGGGGATGGAAATTCATCTCAGATAAGCACTTTTGGATGGTAGATACTCAGACCTGTTTCAACTTCCAGTTTTTCTTTCTTAGTAAAGTAGACAAAGAGTGATGAACACAGATATAGACATCAAAACTTTAGGCGAGGCTGTTTTAGGTTAATCATACTTCTTATGTTCAATTGTTTATCACTGATTATTTCCAGGAGTTCTCGCAAAGTTATAGGTGCTATACATAAATGAAACCACAGTCCATGCCAGAAATGGCTTACATCTGGAAAGCAGCTAAGCCAAACCAGCACATACACGCAATATAAGGTCAAATCAATTCACACATACATTAAAGAGGTGCCTGCTATAACAACTCAGCTTCAAACAACTGGTTAAATTATACTCACTTGTTATTTATGAAGGTGACGTATCTATTTTAATAAATACAGTGAGTAAATAACCCTGGATCATACCCTGAAACAAATCCATTTAAAATCTTATTCAGGCATACAAAAAATATTAGAATTTAAATGCTTTATAAAGATATGGTAAACACAATATTAGTTTTCTGGATTAAACCAGTTTGTGGTCAATTTTTTACATTGCTTATTTAAAATTATTTATTTTTAAAATAATTTGCTTTGAAGTTCCTCTCTCTATTTTGCAGCTATTTCCATACCAAAGGACTAAAGCATAAATAATAGAAAACAACAAGAAAATAATTCGAAAACATCAAAATAGCCTGGTGCCATGAATGCAAAAGAAGTGCACTAGAAAAAAACCCAAACACCAGAATGTGAGTGTGAGAAACCAAACTTGAGAGCAAATAAAACAAGATATGTCTTCCATAATGAGCAATTGCACTTTATCAAAATGTGAGTGCATCTCTCTCAGTTGTGGCAGAGTGCTGAATGGATGGGCCGTTGGGGGCTGACTCATTGCACACTCAGCATGTCTCAGGGGCCACAGAATATGATGTTTGAGAAGGGAAACAAAGGGAACAGGCTCCATGGCTTTAAAGAACCTAACTTCTCTGTCTCAGGGTGTCCAGCAACCTACTCTTTTTTCTGTCCAGAGGCTGCATCAGCAACTTACATGAGAAGGCTTCTCCAGCCAGTCCTGTGGGAAAGCCTGGCTTCCTATTCACACAGTTGATTAGGTGTTCAGTGTCTTCTGTTGCCACACTTGTTGCCAGTTCCACCTCATCTTTGCGGCAGTAGTTTCTTTCTGCCAGACCTGGTCCTGCCTGCCTTTCCCTGCTGCCAGTCGATATCCCAGGCAGTGGACCATTTCTAGCTTCTTTTTGAAGCTGTGGGGATTCCAGACCCTCTGAGAGGATGTCAGCAATGACGGCTGCACCTCTTTGAGGAAATAGAACCCACAAAACCAGGGAATCAGAACATTATTCTTCTGATGTTAACAGAAAACCTTACTCCTCTGACTTTCTGAGTCAATGCAGAGAAAGCATTGCCAATTTTACCCCCTGGTTCTCATTGTCGTTCCTTCTTGCACCGGTGGTTCCAGGTTCCTTATTTCTCTACATGAAGACCATAGCAGGTGTGCTGGTTTTGGCCAGGATAGTGAATTTTCTTCATAGTAGTTTGTGTGGGGCTGTGTTCTGGATTTGAGGAAACCATGTTGGTAGCACAGGGATATTTTCCTTATTTGTCAGCAGTTCTTGCATAGAGTCAAGGCCTTTTCTGCTCCTCACCCCACCAGGGAGGAGGTTTGCAGTGCCCAGGGAGTTGGGAGGGGTCACAGCTGGGACAGCTGAGCCCATCTGGCCACAGGGATATGCCACACCATACAGTTTCATGCTTGGCATGTAAAGCTGGAGGGAACTAAAAAAGAGGGGGGACGTTCAGAGTGGTGGCAGTTGTATTCCCAAGTCACTGTTACGTGATGGAGCCCAGCTTTCCTGGAGATGACTGAACACCTGTCTTCTCCATGGGAAGCAGTGAATTAACTCCTTGTTTTGTTTTGTTTTTTTGCTGTCCCTATAAAGTGTCTTTGTCTCAACCCAAGAGTGTTTTCACTTTTACCCTTCTGATTTTCTTCTCCATCCCACTGTGGAGGAAGTGAGCAAGTGGCTGGCTGGGGTTAAAACATGACACCAGGAAAGATTAATGACGATGTGTTATTAGTTGAGAATGAAAACATTGCTTCAAAACATTCGCTCATTAGTGTTTGGAATTTTTGCTGAATTGAAAACTTTCCTCAGTCTTACCCTGGCAATGGGACAAAATTTGGGCTGGCATAAATCTGGCAGTAAGGTGGGGTACAGCAGCACAGAACTATCACATATTTGACAGTTCCTCTGTGACCTTGGCATTTCCCCAGCAGCACAAAACTGCTGTGAGTGACTTCAACAGTGCCTTGGGCTTAATACCACTAGAGGTCATGCGATGTACTTATTATCTAAGCTGCTTTTGAAAAATGCTATAATACCCACATCTAGTAGATGCATTTGTACTGACGGTATCTGCAGACACTGCTCTGGCCTCTAGATGTCCCAGCTTTGTATGCAAGTAGTAACTACGCCACAATAAATCACCCCATCTATTCTACTGCCCAAACCTGGAATTTATCTCAACTAACACAACAGGGGAAGCAGGAGGAACTGTGAACATGCAAATAATNTTAACGTGAAAAACCTTCTTTATATAATGAAGTACTCTATTTACTAAAATAAAGAATAAACAGGTAAAGACAGTGCAGTATAACATTAAATCCTTCCTTACAATACTGTAGGCGGTATCTCTCCTTACAATACCAATTATATCTGACCTGACTATTGTGATGCTGATTCCACAAACGTATCTGTTTTGGATATTTCCTATCTTGAGATTACAGCCTGAAATTATATTGACTGCTCATCAAAGCAGCTGACAACTACTCTTTGTCTTTTGATTTCAGTCTTTTGTGTCTTTCTCCTCTTTGCCTTTATCCAGCAGCCTAGCAGTCAACCAAGTAACAAACACTCCTATCTGCGTCATCCACATGAAAGCTACATGTCCAATAGGCATGTTTTAGGGAGCTGTCAGACTTCTCATTCTGTCACAACTTGGCCCAGACCTACTGTCATAATTTTTCCAGATGCAGATCTGTTATGAGAGGGTTCAACTATTGGAGCGAGCATGTTACCCCCTAGAGCTTGCAATTGGTATTAGCCAGGGTCCACCAAAAGCTAAAACTTGCCCAGCAGCACTGCCTTCACCAGCCCAAGTCTACTTATTCTTGGAAGAGAACAACCAGCTCCCAGTACTGGCATCACCTGGTCTTGTTCTGAACTTACGTCTGATCCTCATCTTTCGGCTAGGCAGCCACTTCTGCCTCCCTGACCCAGGATTCTCCCAAATTGTGTGGAACTGGCTGCCTGTATAGCCTTTAAAAATATATATATCTCCAAATTTCCTACAAGATTTTTCAGACTCTCAAAATGAGCCAATATTAGGCAATCAGTTCTTTAGTTTCCACAGCAATAAAAATCTACAATTATATTTCATTTTGAAACACCACTCTCAGACTTTTGTCAGTATGAAAAACTCTGGAGACAAGTATTGTTGCTAAATTAGATATTCACGATCTCATAGTTGATAATTAATCTTATTTTATCATATATTGATAATCTCATCAATGTCTATAAATACCTGAAGGGAAGGTGTAAACAAGATGGAGCCAGGTTTTGCTCAGTGTCAGGACCAGAGGAAATAGACACAAACTGAAACACAGAATGTTCCCTCTGACCACCAGAAAACAGTTTTTACTCTGAAAGTGACTGAACACTGGCACAGGTTGCCCAGAGAGGCTGTGGAATCTCCATCCTTGGAATTGTTTAAAGGCTGCATGGACATGGTCCTGGCCAACTAGCTCTAAGTGTCTCTGCTTAAAGCAGGGGTGTTGGGCAAGATGGACTACAGAGATCCCTTCCAACCTCAGCCATCCTATGTTTTCTGGCCAGCAAACTGACAATTTTGTCTCTTTCTTAGTAAGTTACTTCTAATTTGTGTAGAAAATTGCTTAGATTGTATGAATTGACTGTATCAGTATGCTGTTAATAATTCATCTCTTCCAGCAGAAATAGAACCTGTGGCAGCCAAGTTATACCTTCTTACCTCTAGTTATACCTTAAACCTCTTTCAAAACTGCAGAGCATGTTGTCCAGTACGATGGGAGTAATTTATCACTAAAACCCACTTCTCCATGGTTGTTTTAGGATCTTATATTTCTAGGAAAACTTGTTTTCCTGTAGGAGAAACTACAAGTTTCCTGTTTGATCACTTCTTTCCAGAACAAGAGCAAAAATAAGCACCTTCAGACATAACTTCTCAAGACAGATCTAACCTTTTTCTGTCCAACGTCTAGCCATGCCTCCGGGCTGCCTAATTCAGAGGAAGCCAAGATACTTAGCATAACTTTACTTATTAAGATTAATTTTCTAACCTGTGCAATGCCTACAGGCATACATATCAAGCATAGTCAAGATTTAATGAAGCATAATTTTGAGTTTCTGTTTCTCTATCAAGAAGAGAATAGAGGGCTTTTCTTTTGTCAAAAGGCTTCGTATAATTGTGTAAATATGGAATAGAAATATTTTACAACAAATTTGAATGCCACAACACTGTACCCAAATTTTTCCCAATCTTTCCTCCTTCGTGCTTCAGAACTGCATGCAGGGAAACCTTTCACAGACACTATTTCTGGTAGTGGCCAACTGACAGCTGCCACCAACAGAGCATCTCTGTGCATGCTTGCAGTTTCAAATGGTGTTCACATAGCCCGTTCTTCTGTGCACGAGGTCAAATCATAATTCACAAGCCTCAGCTGAGGCTCACTTACTCTTTTCCAGAATGTTTTCTCAGACTCCTCTGGCACAGGTTGAATTGTGGCACTTGTTGAGCTGCGGTATTCACTTGTTTTAATATTTATGGGGAATATGGTGGGAAGTGATGAGTGATGAGAATAATTTCTTAGCTGCTTCTTTGAGTGATTGCAGGTTTGAAAGTCATGACCATGATGTGCACCTGCAAAGGGTAATGGACTGCCTGCTTCTGAGGAATAAGAGACAACATGCTTTGTCCTTGGAAGAATGACACTTACTGATATCACATACGACTAGAAGAGGAAATAAATCAGCTTCGGTACACAAGAGATGACAGAGCACTCTTACACAGATAAAATGCATAGTCATATGCTTCTCAGACAATTTGAACATTTACCATGACATAAAAGCTCTGAGATGTGGCTGCACAATGAATGACTCTTGCACCTTGCAAATAGCACAGAGCAGCTTTTACTCTAGCTAGACTTTTGTCTACTGGAAAGGCTAATTATGATTTCTGCACTTGCATTGATGGGAAATGGCAGTTCTGACATTTTCTGAGCTACCTCTGCAGAGGTACAGAACTGCAGAACTGGTACAAGCAGAGAAATGTGTCACAACTGTTAGCACTTCCAACAAGCTGGAGATTTGAAAAAAAATGGTTTTCAGTAAAAACATGATGTGTTCTTCAGAATTCAACNAACACTGGCACAGGTTGCCCAGAGAGGCTGTGGAATCTCCATCCTTGGAATTGTTTAAAGGCTGCATGGACATGGTCCTGGCCAACTAGCTCTAAGTGTCTCTGCTTAAAGCAGGGGTGTTGGGCAAGATGGACTACAGAGATCCCTTCCAACCTCAGCCATCCTATGTTTTCTGGCCAGCAAACTGACAATTTTGTCTCTTTCTTAGTAAGTTACTTCTAANTTCCACAGCAATAAAAATCTACAATTATATTTCATTTTGAAACACCACTCTCAGACTTTTGTCAGTATGAAAAACTCTGGAGACAAGTATTGTTGCTAAATTAGATATTCACGATCTCATAGTTGATAATTAATCTTATTTTATCATATATTGATAATCTCATCAATGTCTATAAATACCTGAAGGGAAGGTGTAAACAAGATGGAGCCAGGTTTTGCTCAGTGTCAGGACCAGAGGAAATAGACACAAACTGAAACACAGAATGTTCCCTCTGACCACCAGAAAACAGTTTTTACTCTGAAAGTGACTGAACACTGGCACAGGTTGCCCAGAGAGGCTGTGGAATCTCCATCCTTGGAATTGTTTAAAGGCTGCATGGACATGGTCCTGGCCAACTAGCTCTAAGTGTCTCTGCTTAAAGCAGGGGTGTTGGGCAAGATGGACTACAGAGATCCCTTCCAACCTCAGCCATCCTATGTTTTCTGGCCAGCAAACTGACAATTTTGTCTCTTTCTTAGTAAGTTACTTCTAATTTGTGTAGAAAATTGCTTAGATTGTATGAATTGACTGTATCAGTATGCTGTTAATAATTCATCTCTTCCAGCAGAAATAGAACCTGTGGCAGCCAAGTTATACCTTCTTACCTCTAGTTATACCTTAAACCTCTTTCAAAACTGCAGAGCATGTTGTCCAGTACGATGGGAGTAATTTATCACTAAAACCCACTTCTCCATGGTTGTTTTAGGATCTTATATTTCTAGGAAAACTTGTTTTCCTGTAGGAGAAACTACAAGTTTCCTGTTTGATCACTTCTTTCCAGAACAAGAGCAAAAATAAGCACCTTCAGACATAACTTCTCAAGACAGATCTAACCTTTTTCTGTCCAACGTCTAGCCATGCCTCCGGGCTGCCTAATTCAGAGGAAGCCAAGATACTTAGCATAACTTTACTTATTAAGATTAATTTTCTAACCTGTGCAATGCCTACAGGCATACATATCAAGCATAGTCAAGATTTAATGAAGCATAATTTTGAGTTTCTGTTTCTCTATCAAGAAGAGAATAGAGGGCTTTTCTTTTGTCAAAAGGCTTCGTATAATTGTGTAAATATGGAATAGAAATATTTTACAACAAATTTGAATGCCACAACACTGTACCCAAATTTTTCCCAATCTTTCCTCCTTCGTGCTTCAGAACTGCATGCAGGGAAACCTTTCACAGACACTATTTCTGGTAGTGGCCAACTGACAGCTGCCACCAACAGAGCATCTCTGTGCATGCTTGCAGTTTCAAATGGTGTTCACATAGCCCGTTCTTCTGTGCACGAGGTCAAATCATAATTCACAAGCCTCAGCTGAGGCTCACTTACTCTTTTCCAGAATGTTTTCTCAGACTCCTCTGGCACAGGTTGAATTGTGGCACTTGTTGAGCTGCGGTATTCACTTGTTTTAATATTTATGGGGAATATGGTGGGAAGTGATGAGTGATGAGAATAATTTCTTAGCTGCTTCTTTGAGTGATTGCAGGTTTGAAAGTCATGACCATGATGTGCACCTGCAAAGGGTAATGGACTGCCTGCTTCTGAGGAATAAGAGACAACATGCTTTGTCCTTGGAAGAATGACACTTACTGATATCACATACGACTAGAAGAGGAAATAAATCAGCTTCGGTACACAAGAGATGACAGAGCACTCTTACACAGATAAAATGCATAGTCATATGCTTCTCAGACAATTTGAACATTTACCATGACATAAAAGCTCTGAGATGTGGCTGCACAATGAATGACTCTTGCACCTTGCAAATAGCACAGAGCAGCTTTTACTCTAGCTAGACTTTTGTCTACTGGAAAGGCTAATTATGATTTCTGCACTTGCATTGATGGGAAATGGCAGTTCTGACATTTTCTGAGCTACCTCTGCAGAGGTACAGAACTGCAGAACTGGTACAAGCAGAGAAATGTGTCACAACTGTTAGCACTTCCAACAAGCTGGAGATTTGAAAAAAAATGGTTTTCAGTAAAAACATGATGTGTTCTTCAGAATTCAACTTCAGAACACTTAGTTGTCTTTATCCTCACATCTCAATAGGGCGTGTTTTACCAGATCCTGGGGTATGTGGATATCTTACATGGACACAGGCGAGTAGCCCACAAGACAATGCCACTGGTGCCAGAAGTTGGCTATAGGTTCAAAATGGGTTGCGATTCTAAAGCACAGTGATGGAAGGGTTTGGCTTAAAAGGGAGGAAAGGAGAAAAAAAGGGAAGAAAGGAGCATGACTGACATGGCAGCTGCTCTGCAAGGCTGACCTGCCTGCTAATCAACTTGCTACTGCATTCTGGATTAATGTGCTAGACAATGTGAGTGTGCAAAGGCAGTTGCATAAACATGCCATGTATTAAGTTAAGGATTTGTTTGATTTTCCATTTTTTTATAAGCCCACGCAACAGCAAGGCCTTTCTCTCTCAGAATCAGTCCTACAACAGCATGTTAGATCAGTGGAAATCTCAAAACTGCTGCTTTCAGCAGCACAAAGGGCCAGTCTTAACAGACTTGCATAATACAGAAAAGGTCTCAATAGAGCACCAGTTCTCCAGGGTGATTGACAAGGAGTGGATGATGTTACCACCAACAGTTGGAGAGAGAGAGCTTGAAAATAGGACCTTGCATTTGCCTTACATGACATTATTCGACTCTGGGAATAAGAATAAACCCGAAGTGTGTATCAGTTCATGTGATAACAATGACTTTCTTGACAAAGGAAGTTATAACAATGCTGAATGGACTCTTTAATGGTGCTTCTGGCAGAATGAACATTTTAATAAGACAAGACTGGTAGGCAAAGGGTAAGCTGAACCCTATCTGTCTCCGGTGTTTTGGCCAGACTCATGTGACTCAATCCTGTGAGTCAATTACCAACTATGTGCAAATGTAAATATTTATTAGCATTGAATACAAAAATCCTCCTGCATCCCTCCAAGTATGGCTGAACTCTGTTTAATGGCTATATTTTGTCTTCTGACCTATTTCACTGCCATCTTATAGCTTTAGTTTAAAGCTTTTGATACCTCTGTTATCCGCTTGGCCTTCCATCTCCCAAACCACGCTTCGTTGTTTCTGCCTCAGGAAGGCCCTCTCAAACAGCAAGCAGATCAAAGACCTCTGCCTGGGCCCAGATCAAAATTAACAAATGGAAAGAAAGCAGGAGCAGAGTCAAATGACAGTTTTGCTAAGCAGGCAAGCTGATTTTGGCAACATATTTGGTGGCTGTAGGGCAGAGGTCCCACCTGTAGAGAACATGAAGTTTTAGTGCAGAACAGCTTGGGAAGGCAAGTGGAGGCCTACCAAAAAAACTCTGGAGCACAAACTGTAACTGCAGGGTTATTACAGTGGTGGAATTACCCTTTGAGGTGAGATTTCTGATGATCCTAATGGACTGAAAACAGCATGGAGACCTGGGAGCTACCCCACTGCGAGGAACTGAGCTGTGTCAACACGGCTCTCTTACGAAGAAGATGCAGCCTGGTTTACAGAGTTGTATGAAGAAGCTCAACTTGATACCTTTCTTCCTTAGTTGATAGCATACACTCTAGATGATGCTGTTTAAATCAGTTTAAGTATTTATGCACCATGATACCAATCCATGAGTGTAAGGAGACAGCAAGTTTTGGCCTGTCTGAACCAAATATGGTCTGCATAACAAGTTCCCTGGCAACAACTTATTAGAACATTGGGTTGAACAGAAGTCAATTACATCACTATTAAACTTTGGTACTCTACACAGACAGAAACAATCATGCTCCCATCACCATTTTACATACAGGATTTAGTTACACCCCCAGAGTCAGGAGAAAGAATAAATTGTACTTACTTTTGCACACAACAGTGGTGAACATTATATTTTTAGTTCGGTAAAAATAATTGGGGAAAGATTCCTAGGATAAGGTTATACCTGTCCAAGGCTACAGGGGCAGAACAGCAGTGAAGAATCCTGGTAAATGTGAATGTGGGAGTTCAAGGCTTAACCTGATGGTAGAACTGACACGCCAAACAATGGATGAATGCTTTCCTCCATAAACAACAGAGTTCAGCTGGGGGAAAAAAGAACCCACAAACCCTCCCCCCAAAAAACAAAACAAAAAACGCCAAACATACAAAAAACCCAAACAAACAACAACAACAACAAAAAAAAAAAAAAACCAAGGAAAATTTGTCTTTTATATTTAAATATTAAAAGAATTGCCTGGATATTTCTCGTTGTTGCCTGGAGAGCAAGAGACATAGTACGCAGAGAACTGTTGAAGAATAAAACACAGGTTACCGGTGGAAGACTTTGCAGGAAGTAACTTAAGACCCTGACTGCGGCTCAGCTGAGAGGTGGATAAAATTACAATATACATGGAAATTGTCTCCTTAAAAAGAGCCATCACTTAGTGACAGACTTTGCCCAGCACTATGCAGCACATAAAAACCGAACCCACAGAGGAAAGACTGTTACTGCTATTCAATTTTTTATTTTACAACTTTATTAGCATTACACATACTTAGTACTGTACTGCATAACTCTAGTCTGCTTTGAGGCCTGTAGGTTGTTATATCCTAAAGATACATGTTACATTGTATGTAGATTGTATATCCTAAAGATACACAGTAAAGATTTAGTGGTATAATGCTCTCATTATACAAGAAATGTTAATTTTGAATGTGAGATTTAACATAAGTCAGTCTTGAGGCAGTAATTTTTAATGGTTCTCATAGGTTTAATAGCTAGGTCTTCAAGGCAAATTATTGCTTTTCATCTCTAAGAGGTTTACAAATGATGGCACTATCAAAGTAAACTTTCAGCACTGCACAATCAAATATTAAATATAATTGCACCTAATTACACTGGATTTTTAAGGTTGTTAAAAAGAGTTTGCATAAATACCATATTTAAAAGGACTACATAGAAATAGAAGTGTAGATTTACATAGCTGTCATCTTGAAATATTTATAAAAGAGAATTCCTAAACAATAGCACATGACACAAAGACAATTCCAGATTCATTAGCAGGAGAAAAAAAGTTTCTTGTAACTAGAGGACTCCAATAAATACCCCCAGAAACATGGCAACGATGTTAAGAAAGAGCACATCACTAAACCAGGTAAGACCTGGCATGTAACTAAATAAAGATGTGGCCAAAGTTATTGTGCTTTCTTGTTATGCAAAATAATGGCTAAAATACATGTTAGATGTTGTGACTGAAAATAGCAACTCTGGGAGAAATGCCCCAGGAGCAGAAATGTCAGCACTGCTTACACCACCACTGGAAGCTGGGGGGTGTTCCTCTGGTAGCCAAAGGCAAAACTGATGAAACAAGAAACCAAAACCAACCAACCCCCAAAAGAAGGCGTAAACCCAGTTTTACAGCTGTTAGTATTTCTTTAAAGCTAAACAAGTTCAATACTCATATTTCAACTGTTAAAGAGGTTGTGCTTCATTTAAGAAAAATAAAAAGCTAAAGGAGAAAGTGTTGATTTTGGGTTGCTTGCAAAAAGTGACCTTGTTTTCCTTCCCCTAACTTGAGATGATTTTTAAAACAGTAAACATATGCTCTTTTACTTTTCAAAAAAAATCAAATGAAGATTGCTGACTAGCTTTCTATTCATTTCCTACAATTGTCTTGCCTCCTAGAAGCAAATGTCCAGTAGGATGTACCTGGATGAAAACCTCCAAGTTAGCAACCTGCGTATAGTTTTCCTATGTATTATTAAAAAAAAAAAAAAAGAAAGGGGCGGGGGGAACCAACCCACCCAAGCCCCCCCCTGTTATTCCACGCGCTTATTCCTTGCCAGTTCTTCTCACGGGGGCCGTCAGTTCCTGGCCCAGCTCAAGCCCGGCCAGGGGCTAGGGTGGGCCCTGGGGCGATGATTTCCAACACCGGCCCGGTGTAAGAGCCGCTCACACGTTCGCCCTGCACCGCGGGGAGGGAGAGCGGCACCGGCACCGGCACCGCGGCTCTGCCTGCGCCGCCGAGGCGGCACCTGGAGCTCCCGGAGCAGAACCAGCCCCGCGGGGACGGGGGCGAAATCTCACACACCCCTTCACCTCCGCCGGGCGGGGCTGGGCCGGGCCGGACTGGGTGGGTCGGGCCGGCCACCGGGAAAGCAGCGACACGGCGTCCCCACGGCGGACCTGCATTCGCTGCCCAGCCGAGGCGAGCGCCGGCGGGGCTGCGCCTTTAAGGGGCCGGGGGAGGCGGCGGCGGGCGGGCTCCTGCGCGCCGGGGCTGCTCCCTCCCGCCGTCCTTCTGTCCCTCCCCCGCCGGCCGGGCGGGCGGTGGGCAGTGCCCGCGGGCCGCCACCGCGGGAGTGGGACGGAG
>VYZQ01004652.1:7497-23389 GCA_013400655.1 Mystacornis crossleyi
TATGTGTGTGTGTATATATATATATATATATAAGTAAAAAGAACTGTTATTCCTATTTGCCATATCTTTGCTTGAAAGCCCCTTAATTTCAAAATTATAATAATTCGGAGGGAAGGGGGTTGCATTTTTCCATTCCAAGGGAGGCTCCTGCCTTCCTTAGCAGACACCTGTCTTTCAAACCAACAGTTATAAAGAACAATAATATCTGGACTACATTAAAAACAGTGGGCAAACATTACTAATTAATTATCTAATGCTATTTTAAGTGCTTGTAGGTACATATTTTGCATACTTCCTAGGCATAATTATCACTTTATGGTACAGAAGCAAAAAGAGCACTGGGGACACAGGGACTGTCATAGCATATCTAAAAGCTTGGTGGTATTGCCAGAATCCGAATTGCCCCAGAGGCAGCCTGTATGGCAAGAATGAGGTGTGTTTTTGTAGTGACTTGAGTAGTACTGGACCACTCAAAGATCTCAACATAGTGGGGTGAAATGGGACATAACCTTCTTAGGCTGGTAGCACCTACATACCTTTTTTCTTACATTAAAAATCCCCATTTGTTCAAACAGTGGTGGCTGAAATCATTCCCATCAATAACGTTTCCTACTTGATGCTGCTCCTACCACGCAGGCTCATAATTTCAGTAGGATAAAACTGAATCTGTGGTACTTTCATGAGATTATGTACAAAGACAATCCTCATTTTTAGAACTACCCATACCAAGGAAAACCACTATGTCTATGTTATACTGCCAGCTAGTGCAGCGAGGCCTTGGTGTACTAATCAGTCAAAGAACCCAGAATAGGTTTATTAGAGCTCAGAATGGGAGCAGAAGAGCCTGTGGTGGGATAGAGACAAAAGTACATCGGTTTGCTATATATCCAGCAGAGAGAAACCAAGATCTAACCAGAAAAGAAAAATCTGATCAGTTTGGGCCTTGCACTAACATAAGCCTTCAAGTCATCCTAACAAAGCAGTGAATAGAAAGGAATTTAATTATTTGTGATTCTAAATTCCAGTTTCTTATCTTGTAAATGTTGCCTGGTGTTGCGGTGACCCCACTGCAACAGCCTGGCATGTTATAGAATCATAGAATTTTTAAGGTTGGAAAAGACCTCTAAGATCATTGAGCCCAACTCTTAACCCAGCACTGCCAAGTCCTCCACTAAACCACGTCCTTGAGTGCCACATCTGCCTGTCTTAAATACCTTCAAGGATGGTGACTTCTTCCCTGCCAGCTCATCTTTCAGCACACGGGGATAGTCTGCTCCTGTGTCTTTAAGACAAAAAGCCCCTCCCAAAATTTTCAAGTTCTTCAGCCCAGAGTCCTGCACCGTTTTTTTAATGACTTGGAATCTAAACTGACGCTGGACTGCTGGCCAAGCAGGCGTCTTGCCGAGGTGTCCTGGTCAAGCGTAGTCCAAAGCTCTGCAGACGAGTCTTGTGTCACTGCTTCAGGCTCCAGCAGGGAGCTGACAGCAGTCGCTGGAAACAGCAGCGAGCGGCGCAGACAAAGGAGGAGAGAGATAGACTCTTTGTAGCAGCAATCCAAGTCTTTATTCCCTGACCCCGAGGGGGCCAGAGGAACACCACAGCAAGGAAAGCAGAGCAGCAAAAAAGTCACAGGAAACAGCTACAGGGGATTTTATACCGGGGGCGGATAGGGGCGGTACAGAGAACTGAACCAATAAGGGAATGACATACAGTGACAGGGGACCAATGAAGGGTCTCAGGGGAGAGTCTGATTTAAACAAACCAGTGGGGGAGGGGGGGGTACTAACTGGACAGAACTTTCTAGCAACTTATTACATAGGCAATGAGGTACATGAATAACATAAGGGTGACATAAACCAGGGTGATGTAAACTATAACCAATGATAACAATAGGGAGGCGGGAGTAACAGGGAGAAACCAATCACTAACTTCAGGGCAAAAGATGAACACAGAACATTTTAGAAAGTGGGGAGGTGACCCAGCCTGGAGTGACACCCAGTGGGGGCGTGGCCTACACCTCTGTGCCGCCCTCGGCACCACCCTCAGACCCGCCCTCGGACCCACTGTCCTGGGCAGGGAAATCCACCCACTGGATGCCCTGATTGACACGCAGCCTGAAGGGCTGGGTCACCGCAACACTAAACTCCTGAATCAAACCACTTGGCTTCTTCCGCAACACGTAGGAGACCTGCAGGCTAAGCAAAGGACTCTTCCTAGGAAACAAACTGAGGAAGGTCTAGCCTAGTGCCAGCCCTTTCACATGATTTGTGTTTCATTTGTTAACACAGCTGTAATACGTGAACATGTTCTAGTCTGGTTGCTGTCTCCAGACCCACTTCAGAGTGAGCACTGCCTGCGGAAATCAGCCAAGAGTGCTGAAGGCAGCCTCGCCATCCCAGTGCAGTGCCAGGACTGCATAGGCAGAAACTGAATCATGGCATGTGGTTGTGGTTGTGTACACAACTTTGAACTTTCCCTTACAAACTAAATGCAGGGGAAAGCTAGGCTTGGGGAAAAGATAGTTTGAAAAATACTACCTTAATACAATTGAAATATAACCCCTTACCGAACAACAATTCACAACCTAGGATCCTCATATATGCTTTCAAAAGATAGTCTGTAGGAAATTTAAATTGCAAATGAAGCTACTCTAATCTTACCTTCTTTAAAGACCTTACTACATGGATCCTTCAGGGTGACAGATTACTAGATTTAGATTTCTTTCAAGTTAATCTCACAACAACCATTTGAAAGATAATATAATCTCCATTTCTCTGCAACTCTGAGGTAGGCTTTGGCTGTTTGATGCACACCAAAGATACGTTTGTTCCAGCTCCTTAATACCCTTCCCAAAGGAAAGCTCAGCTATGCCTTCGTTCTTAGTCCAGGGCCTGTATAGACTTTGCCTGTTAACAACAGCAGCAAAACCCCTCCGAATTACCATCATGCAAAATACTACTGAGCATATAGCAATTATTCATTCACATGGACAATTACAGCATTTCTAGTGACTAAACCTTTCTGGCAGAGTGACTGAGATTTCTCATGCAGGGAAAACATTGTCTAAAGCTAAAATGTATTGCAAGCTATTTATTGGTTAACATCAAGAAAAGTTCTTGGTACAATTTCTCAGTAAAAGTATATTAAACTCAATTGAAGCAATTTAAGGAAAGAGATAATGCTACGAGAAAATAGGGAAAGAGGTAATAGTATTTTATTTAAGTGTTTACTATTGCTAAATTTTGTTTGGACATATAATCTCAAGTTACATATTTCAAACCGACAAATCTCATGCCAGAATTACTAGGATAAAATGTCCTCTATTATTCCACATCTTGGTAGCTACAGTGGGATTAAATTGAGGAGCACAGTTCTAAATTGAACCATTACTATTCTCACTGACGTAAATAATACTTCAGAACTAAACCCATAAAGGGAAAAGTCAAAACTTGATTGTGTTTAGTTTTGCTAGATAAAATCATAAAAAATTCCTATATCAATGTCAACATCTAGAAATTGATCTTTTCCTTTGAAAATGTCTTTATTTTAAATAGTCTAACAGAAAAACTGATATCTATATTCTTAAAGTAGAACTAATGACCTATGCAAAAACCCCCGTATTGCTTCCATATCTTACAAATAAATCTGAACTCACAAGTACTTTCAAATAAAATATCGTCAGCTATGTTGTCACAAGGGACATTTCTGAGAGGAGATGAGACTGAGCCTTAGGACGATGGCAATAAGAGTAAGTTACCTTTATACCATTTCCTACTCCTTCTACAGATTTTGTCAGGAAAATGAATACATCTTACACTGCATTCTGTACTTGCTGTAGTCTGTCACAGGAATGAATTATCACCAAATTTTAATGCTTCAATACTGTGCATTTTTATTCTCATTATACTCTCCCTTTTTTCTCAATCTTGTGAGAAAAATTATAATAATAAAGAGAAAATAGCAGAACATTTATCCATTTATCCATTCCCTTGACATCCTTAATATTGTAACCAGAACAGAAAATTATATGAAAATGATTTGTTCTCATACTAAATATAGACACAAGGAAAGAAATAAGTCTAAAATTAATCAGTTCCCTGAAGTATATGAATCCTTGGTCCATCTTCAGTGCCCTAAAATGTACTTCTACATTGAGCATTGTCATCAATTAAAGCTACAGACAGTATTAAACATTGACATCTGATACTGCAATGTGGACTGCTGTGAAGTAAGACTGCAATTGGACATGATACCATTTAGCACAATGAGGCACAGAGAAAAGAAAGGCAGAGCACTAGATCTCTGAAATCTTTTATAGAAGCATAGCTGTTAGGAAATCTGAATTCTGCAATTCCTTGTCTCTAAAGTGAAGAGGATCACATTTCTGCTACATATGCAGAATATGTTATATTTAATGTTATTTGGTCATACCTTCTTTTATAACAGAATGAGATACACATGCATAAATTTCTTGGCATATAACATTTCCATACGATGGAAGGAAATAAACCCATCGAACTGTTTATTAGAGTACCATTTCATAAGTACAACACATCTTTAAGTACATATATATTTCTTTAAATACACACATATTATTACTATATCTATACAGACATGCAAATACAGAACAGTGATATTCCAAGTAAAAACAGCTGAACAACTTTTTGCACGTGAGCTTAGGTTAAGCTTGCAGCTAAGTAAGTTGTCAAAACTGTCTGCATGTCTTTACCAAGAAAGAAGTGTAAAGAAAATTATCCTGGATGCCTGCAGAGTATGTGTATACTCAATAGCACTGACCGTCATCAAATTCATATTGCACATTTTTTGGACATGGCTAGTTCACCTGATCCTCCCAGCCTCAGGTCTGTCCTCTAGGATGCTCAATTATCATGTAGTTGATGGCAATTCCTGTCCCAAAGAGATCATAAACTGCCTCAGTTAGAAATGGGAGAAGAAGCTAAGGCACAAAGACTTGCCATGGGGATGGAAAAAGAATCAGTGACAAAGAATATTATTTGAGTTTCATTACTGTCATGCCAATATCCTTTCACTTTCTAGGAGTCTATTCACCAACCTGAAAAGCAAGATAATTTAATGACTGGAGCTGATGTGAAGATTTTTATTTTGATATTGGTGGAATACACCCAATGCACCTGATATTTCAACTGTCTTTACAAAACACTTTGTATGTCATAAAGCTCATCTAAAGAAGTCTAAACATTTTACAGACTACAAGTACCTGTATTTAACTACCTATGAGTTCAATTTCAGATTAGAAGCAGTGTGAATTGAGGGCCAGTGAATTCCATCATGGGATAGAAAACCCAGGACCCCTGGGTGACGCTGGGAGGGATGTTAAAATTTGTTCCCCTGTTCTGGTAAATCTGTATATCTGCCCTGCCCCTGTTCTTTCTTGGTAGTGTCTCACTGTGTTTTAACAGACTACTATTTACTAATAATTCATTTTTTTGCCCACGGTATCTTCCAATGAATTCTAAGAACATGGAAACATGTTCCTGTAACTGAGAGAATAACTAGTAAATTAGTGTCTTACTAAACTCATATTGATGAATTCCCACTAAAACAAAGGCATTTCCTGGTTTTAAGGTAGCACAACACAAACATGCTAGCTTATCATTCACTTTCATCAGATAAACCACCGGTCTTGTGTAATAATCAAAATGAACCTTTGGTTTGAACATTAGTAAGCATGAAGATTTATCACATGCCATACTTGGCCTCCTCCTTACCTTCAATGCATCATTTTTGCTTAAAAAGAAATTTCTTTTATTGGATTTAGTTTTAAAAAAGAAATTCCTTCCTGGCACTAAATTATATCATCTAGTCCAACTCTGAGTTTAGGAAAGTTAAAATAAATTAACTCATTATTAGACGGAAATGCACTTCTGTGCATATACACAAAAAAAATCCTATTGTTGACAAGAAGCAATTAACTACAAGCTTTAGCAGAGTCTTGGAGTAGCTAGACGTTCACATGATTTGGAAAACTAGTAGCTAGGTCTGTCAGCTCTGTATCTGTACTGTAGGTAAGCTTTACTACTTTAAAAATCAAATAAGATCTCCATTATCCCCGAAAAGCAAGTAAATTATTTTCCTATTAATAACACAGTGTTATTATTATGGTACTGTAGTCAAGGTCTTTTTCTAATTATGCACTCAATAGTGAACATAAAGGAAGTAGAAATTGAGGAGGTTCTCCCCCCCACCCACCNAAATCTCCCAGTATGCAGAAAGAAAATGGAAAGTATGGTCAAAGTCCGTGAAGATGTCAGATCTTGCAGGCAAGGAAAACATAGTTATTTTCAAAGATCATAAATTATGGAAACATTGGTCACATGGCTTAAAATCATAGGGAAAGAAATCACAGTTAAAAGTTTCCTATATTCTTATTTGAATTTGTGATGAACAAACTGCAAATTATGGCTTTCAGGAGTTCTTTTCTGTGTCAAAACCTTGGCAGAACTATTTCTGCCACAAGAATTTCTGAAATTTCAAGAAATTTTATGTATCCAATGTGTCGGTAGGGCGTAAGAACAGCAAATCTGGGAAATCTGAAATTGAAGGACAATATAAATGAATTAAATTGAATACCTGAATTAAAAAGAGAAAACCTACGGAATCAAGATTTTTTAAAATGTAACAGCTTAAAGAAGAAACCTAGAGCAATGTAAAGAAACACCTTTGCATTCACCACGAAAAGTAAAATGGTGTCTTAACTGCTTCTTAACGCTTCTAAAATGACAGGAGAATTTTAAAAAGTGGCAAGAATAACAAGACTTCAGATTTTAAGATCTGAAGATAAAAACAGATTTGTGCTTGTAAATTGACAAAAATAACTTGCCAAAGTTTATGTAACAGTCAATAACCAGGGATATCAATGCAAGCATCTTAAATGTCTAGAAACGTTAATTATTAGTAGCAATTGAATTCAGAAACATAGCAGGACACGAGAATTATATTTTTTTCCTCTCAGGTACTGCTTAATTCTGATAAACACCGAGAAGAACCAATTTAACGACAGCTATGCAAATCTCCAACAGGAGAGCCTCTAGATGTAAGATATTAACCTCTACAAGTAAGTAAATGAGCACTGGAATGAATTTTGGGGTTAGGAAGAGAGTAAGAAAAGATTTAATAAGAAAGCGTGGAAAGCCTCAGAGAAAATATCTGTAGCAAATACAGTGAAATTCTATCAGTCTTGATGGGTGATCAGTCTGATGAATGAAGAAGACATGAGGTACATTCTCTATGAATATGAATTTCCCTCTCTTAGGTCTTTGCAAACTGTGTAACTGCCTACTTTTTTCTGTATGCTTTAGAGACCCCCTGCAGTTACCACCATTTTGCCCAAAACAGGTTGGGGTCTCTTAGAAGCACCTTTCTCTGTTTTTTTTGCTGTGAAACCACAAAGTAGTATCTTAATACGCATTATTAACATTCACAAGAAATATGCTCTTAGAGGAAAGCCATGCACTGAAATTATGAGAGCAGAGGGGATCTTTCAATTTCAGGGTGCCAGGAGCCCATCACACTGACATAGCCCTCTTCTAACATAAGGGGACTTTCGGTATGACTCCTTGCTACCTCCACTACTGCCTATGTGGCAAACTGCTGGTGTCTCTCCCTCTTCAGTTCTCCTCCAGGCTAAACCACTCAATAGGTCTGTCCTGCTTCTCCATAGCCTGATGCCTAGAAAATTTACAGCACTATGCAATGTAAACACACAATCATTTACTTAATCTCCAGTTTTTGTCCTCCTGGATGTCACAGTCTGTTTAGGGGGCAGTTTACCTGGACACCTTCAGTTTGGCACTGTCTTTGCAAGTAGTTTTATCTAATGACTAGCTGTTAGGCATTAGTATGCTTACCAAGCCAAAAACGTCTTTGCAGGTGGGCGGGACTCATTCTGCAGCTGGCTGGAAGGGCTCCCTGGTGTTGCAGAGCTGCTGTCCCCCACTGTCTCCATCAGGACTGATAAGAATGATGACTCAACTCAATGACTCTGATTCCGGGGCTAACTCTTGACCAAACTTCTTGGTTTTTCACTTTAAGATTTTACACCTTTTCTTGTTGTGTTTTCCTCTTGAATTCTTCAGCTGCTAACAATACTGTCTTAACAAATTCACTTTTATCTCTAAGTTTGCCTTCGTGACCTTTCTGCATAATTTCTGACAGGTCTTTCTCAGCAGCATGAGCAAAGGTTATGCAGTGGGGCTATATAAGAACTAGGACTTAGAATTTGTGACCCAGGTGCAGGACCCCTGGGTTCATCTGGGTGCACAGGCTGCATAGCCCTTGCTATTCTTTGGCAACCTTTGGATCCTCATTCCCACATGGATAGAAAAAAATTCTCTCCGTCTCGTCCAGAGTTGACCTAAAACCACATGCAGACTGCACAGAGTGTAGCTCCCCACCCATTACCAGGTCCAGCTCAGGGTCAATCATCTGAGACATCAAAGTCCTAACATGATAAGAACTTTTAAAACAAAGTGAGATCCGTTGCTAGTTCTGGGGCAGAGATTGTATCTTTTAAGACCCAGATTCTTAGTGAGGGAGCTTTGATGTGATTGTCAAAGGTTTGTTGTTTGGTTTTTTTTTTTGTTCACAGCCCACTGTACTAAGGGACCAAAGTGCAGCCAGAGGGCCGACATAGTATAGGAAACATGGCAAGTTTTTTGCAGTATGATACTTCACAGCTGGTGTTTAACACAGCCTTTTGCTCGATCAGCTGTGACAGAACACATCAGTGGCCAGATGCTGCGGCCTTCTGCAGGACAGTGGGGACAGGGTTGGTAAGCTTTATCGCTGTCCTAACAGAGATTTATACAGTCCAGGGGTCTTAACATGCATGACCAACTATTCATTCTCTTCAGTGGTCATAGGAGCTTCGTTTTCTCATGCCTGACCAGGAGAGGAGAGTCTGCACATTAATCACTGGCTCAGGTGTTATTTCAGGTAGACATGATGGAGGGTTATAACACATAACGTAGCAAAGCTGCATTTCCCAGGCTTGGGTACAGTGCTGAAAAGGTGCTTTGAAACAAAGGAAGCCACCTAAGCCCTTCTCTCCTATTATAACCATACTGAGAGAGGAGTGAGCAACCACTGATCACCCTCGTTACTTTTTGCTCAAGTGCATAGACAGGGCATAACCTTTAGACTACCTGCTGTGATAAAATCAGGCCACAGAATCTGGCATCACCACTACCTACAGTTTATAACATCAACGGATAGGACTCATATTTTATCAAATTTATCCAATATATTTATCAAATATTTTCTCTGAGGCATTGGCAACTCCAAAACTCTAACTAATGACCTTAGAAATACCAAATCTAGTTGCACAAGTGTTAAGCATCTTGGGAAGATGTTGGGTAGGAGATGGGAAGCCAAGGCTTTTCACTAGAAAATAATATGTATATTTTATGATGGGCCATGAATAAAGGGGATTTTCATCTGGAGGAAAATGCAAAAACAGTTTAAACTGCTAAACAAAAGGAACATATAATTTTCATTCTGTGTTTTGGAATCAAAGAAGTGAATAATACAGAATGCTAGGGCATTTCATAGTCATCTAAGACTTTACCACTGGGCCTGCTTCAACAGAAAAGATTCACAACAGTTTCTTGCAAGAACCACTAATGTTCCTTTTCTAGATGTCTATACTGGTGACTGGAAAGTGCAATTACAAGACAACACATAATGGATACAACATAGTGGTATTAATAAAAAGCTCGAGAATTTGCACAAGTTACCTAAAAGACTCATCAGCCTGGATGTACAATGGCAATAAAGACACCATTAAATACATAATGAACATATCCAGAGGGAGCACTTGAAGAAGACCTGTTACTACAAAATGATCAAAATGGAGGACCAAAGTTAATGCCATGATATCTAACTTATTCAGACTTCTCAAGCTTTTACACTGATTGGCAAAAATTAGTGTACTGGTTTGAAAGCAAAACCAGTGAGAGNTCCCTGCTGCATTTCCCCAAGATAGCTACAACTGTAGTTCAGTGAGAATTTTTTTGCTGACAAATTTGCTTTTGCTAGACATGCTATATCTGACAGCAGTATCTGACAATGAGCTTATAGCTTGAAGAACATTTTAGGCATTTTAAAACTATATATGTGACTACCTATAAGATAGTGAGTCCATGTTAATTCCCAATACAGAATAAAACATATTAAAACAATAAACTAAGACCAAGATGATTGGTTTTTCTGTCTTGGGTGATACAGAAAAATAGGGATGCCAGCTACTGAGTCCTCTTCATTTCTTCTGAGGTCTTCTTAGGTTAGTGATGACATGCTGGTTTTGGGTGTGCTTTCCTGTATTCACTAGGAAGGGAATGCAATTCAAATTCCTTCTCTATCAAGTCTAAGGATTTACTCAGTGTCTCTTAGTTTCTGATCTGGCTATCCTGAGAAGCTGTACATATAGATGCATTGAGATCCTGAAGACCTGCTGATATTGGTGTCATCAATACATGCCAGTTTTCTGTTGTTCTTTCTGGTGTTTCTGCATTTCCATTCACTATGCACTCATATCAGTCTTCATGGTTCTTTATAATTCCTTTCACAGATAATATAATCACAAAATTATATCAATGAATCACATGCTGACAGCTCATGACACTTTGCTGAACACAAACAAAACACCTGCACAGTAAGAAAACAATGTCAGAATTACTGAAGAACTACAGGATGAGAAAAAGAAAATTTTGGATTAAAAAAAGAGCTATCAGTATTGTAGGAGCTGCCACCATCTCCTGAAAACAACTGGGTTCATCTCTGGGATAAGAAACTAGTCACCAGCATCTGTTTTTCAGGAGACTGACCCAAGGCTTATGCAAGATTTGCTCTCAACAAATACGAGAGATGGACAGAAGTGTTTAGGAGACTGGTGAAAAGGAAGTACTGTGAATTGTGCCAGAAAAGGCCACAGATAGGGACTAATGACATCAAATTGGTCATCGCAAAATGGGTATCTGGACCTGCCACCCTCAAAAGTAGTTTTGCCAAGAGACCGCAGACTTGTTCATCCAAGAGCAACTCAAAGATTAAATGAACATGGTCAGCATAGTATTTGTTTGGTGGTATCTTAATTTATTTATAATGGCATGACGTATTACTGCTATTTTTAATACCAATCATCAGCAGGAAAATATGACACTGGACAATACTGCTTTCAGACACTGAGCTTCCCAGGCATAATGTCTGCAAGAAGCACAGCAGAGCCATTGGAGCTCACCACTGCCAACTGAGTCAAACACGGACTAAGCCTGACCCCTGGCAGGATCCCCAGCACTGCACAGCCACCAGCGGAGGATACAACATGATTCTTCAACAGTGCCCAGCTCTGAAAAAGAGTTTTGATCATGCCTGCAAGCTGATAACTAGACATCTAAGCTCTCTGCTACTAGTGTGACATCACATTGGTGCATCATTCTACTCTGACATAGACTTGTCCCTGCACTTCAGGGGTAAGGAGAGGCCACAGACTTGCTCTATGAGATCCTCAGAAGCTACACAAGACCTGATTTCACAGGAAAAAGTTTGGCTGCAAGCAAAGCAGCTAACCTCTCTGGGTTAACCCACTCATTTCTGCCCGAAACACCAAATTGTACATCTTTCTGTGTTTAAGAACACTTTGCCTCCCTAATAGGCAGAGCAGCTTGGCAGAACACTCCTGCCTTATGTCAAAAATGCGAGTTTGAGTTCCTACTTTGAATCAGGCCCAAACAAAGATTTGAAGCTGAATCTTTTGGGCACAAGGTGCTGCTTCACATAGTACACTATTGTGTATGCACACCTGGTTCCTGGGCTGTGCTGAGAGGTACATCCAGCTGATCCACACCTTGAGCTCAGCCAGAGACTGCGGCTACACTTCCATGGTGGAGACCCCTACAGCCACACTGAGGATCCCCTTCTTGGAGCTGCCAGTTATCTCTCTTGAACAGTTAATGGGCAGCTTGTTAACCGTGGAGCAGTGTCAACTCACAGATGGTTCTGCACATGCCTGGTGGCAAGATTATAGACACTTGCTGGTTAAGAGATTGACGACAGTGGTATCACATGGAGATACACAAAGGACCAAAGTCCTCTTGGTGAATTTGACCTTTATTTGCCAGGGTTAAGACTACAGTGCTTTCAGGGTATGATCATTTGAATTGTCTACTGCTTTTTCATCAATAAATTGCTACTGTTGTATTGATAAAGCCACCAATACTTTAATTCAGATTCAATTACTCATCATCATATGTGACAACTGAAACACTGAAAACAACACTGAGTTCAGTTCAGTAATTCATAGAAAGAGTAAGCATATAGGAGTAAAAAAGGTGCTATGCCAAATTTCCTTAAATGATCACAGGGAGGATTAAACAACATTCATTCTCTCGTTACTCATCCCATCATAAGGCCTATTGCATCTAAAGGCGAGATAATATGCTTTTCTATAATACTGCTTCTTCAGGGAAGTATGACTTGCTGCATCCTATCAGCTTGAAAATGTCAATTGAAGGAAGTGAACCAAATAAATCAAGAAAGTTTCTTCTACTTCAGAATTATCCTAAACTCAGAGCAGATACTTTAAAAACTGTTGGAAAGAAAAATAGTAATAAATACATCCCATTTACAGGAATAACTTACGATTCTAGTATCAGTTAAATGGGGGAAAAGAATTTGTACTGAACTTCTTCAACACATTAACTCCAGATGCAGACAAAGCACCAATCTCTCTATTAGTCATTCACTAGGGTTTATAACGCTAACAAGTTGTAACACTTCTCCTACCGCAAACTGACATCAAGGGCTTATCATTCATCCTTCATGTAGACAGCGTGACAATTGACACTCCACAGATGTGTTATGAATAAAGCCAAACACCATAGGATTATTAAATAGCCCAGGTAACTTTCCTCATCTTCCAAAGAGACATTTTTGCACACTGTAACTTTCTACAAATGTATTACTGTCACGATGACTTGCTCTTGAGGTTTTTAGTCCAGGCACAGAGAAAAAAGTGATCCTGTGCGAAGTGAAGGACTAAAATGTGAAAAACTTTCAGTGACAGTCATTGACCTTTCACTGTAGAAAACTGTCAGAGCAGTGAAACTAAGAATGAGGATTTTTTCAGTGGCTGCTAGGGTGTTATATAGCCTTTCATGTGTGTACTAATTCAAATCCTGCCTGGATCAGTATTCTTCTTTCAGCCATACTCAGCTGACAATTACTCTGCTAAAGTTAAATGATTGCCATCAGCTTTCTCCTGAAGAAAACAAANAAAAAAACTGGAATGCAGCTTCCCCCTAATCTCTGTGTCCTTGAAAACACCAAAACTGTTTCTTTTCCTCTCTTCTCTCTTGGGCTCCGTTTTAAAGGCACAGAAATCGTGTCTGGGCATAGACCGGTGAGATGGGATATAACAGCATAAAGACACCCCATGACACTAGTTCTGTGAGACTTGCCAAGACAGTCTCAGCACCAAAGCACAAGGCACCTGTTCCAGTGGTAATGAAAGTTACAGAAGTGTTCAGAAATTATTGCAAAGATTTAGATGATGCCCATATGGCTTCACATCTTAACACTCACCAAAACTAATCTTCTTTTTTCTTTCCTGTAATATGAAGAATACAGCCACTATCTACAGCTCTAGCATAATCTTCTATCCATCCATACATTCCACCAGCACTTAAATGTCAATTGGCCTTGATATAGCTTTCTTTTTAAACCAAAATCAAACTTTTTCACTCTATACTTACTGTTAAAATACCAGTCCATGCTCCTATCATCTCCCTCTTTAACCCATACAACCTACTTCTTTATGGCCTCCCCATGATCTGCATACATCTTTTCTGATGCATTGAAAATGCTAAAATAAGCATGAAACAAAAGGACAAAATTTGCAAGAGGAGCAATGTCTAAACGAATCTGCATATAGCTATTATGTTCCAAAACACACAGCCTAATGGATATAGGCTTTCTACTTGCCTACAATCATAGATAAATAAGAGGCCACATTACTACAAGCTAGGAAGAAAAAGTGTGACTTATTATCTCAATTTGGACAATCATAAAAGAGTTGGAATAAATTCTGAATCCTTCAGTGCTTGACACTTCCAGAAGATGACAGATACTGACAAAAGAAGACCCCAGAGACTATGAATATAAGCAATTAACACCACCTATTATATATTTTCAAGATATTCTGCAATAGGAACAAATAGGCAATGGGTTTATAATTTAATCTAAAGCGTTAGAATACAGATGCTCAGACAAAATTGGTTTCAAATTCAGTAATTTTCAGTCATCCCTTTTTTAGGAGTTTACTCTCCACACCCTCAGGAAGCATTACATATTAGAACCTATTTTCAAATGGTCTTGATGGTAGATACCTTTTCTACATGTTTGCATGTAATCACTAAGTCTGTCTGAAAGGCCTCTGTGTGCAGAGGTATGCAATGGTATGCAATGGTACATAACACTCAGGCACAAAGCTCAGCTTCTGTACACTGAAAATCCAACTTTAACACCTAGAAAAGTCTTATCAAAAAGTGGGATACTAGTGAAGGAATTTAGTGCCTTCTCTATTTGCTGGGATACACATTTAGGGCTTATCTGGCAAGGTCCTAAATGTGCTGCTCCTGACACTGTGAGCAATCAGGCATGTGAGTGAATTCAAACAGCTGACTCATTTCTTTGACTCTGTGTGCCGCGTACATGCGCACTGGGTGGCATGTGACTGATGAAGTGCTTCATGGGATGTCAGCCAAAATGTGCACACTATCACACTGCTCAGACTAAGGGGGAAGATAAACATCCTAAATATTTCAAGAGAGTATGTGTGTTTATGCACATACATACATATAGGGATATATGTACATATGTTTATATACATATAAACACCTTCCTGTGTGCATGTATTTCATACATTTATATTTTCATGGCACTGCATATTTTATCCAAGAAGTGGCAAAGTTTAAGCCTTGTCCTGCTGATATTGGTGAGTTTAGAGCCACAGATGAAATTATCGCAGACCATATTTCTAGACACTTCTGAAGAGAAGTAACACATCCTTAATGCATAAAATGTGTCATTTTCCCTAGTCCTGCTCTAGAGTTACACAAAACAGAAAATAGCCCTCCAAGTAGCTTTGATCCCATTTGAATTTGAGCAATAGTAAAATCAAATGTTTTGCAATTTAAGATGCCACAAATAAATTTTGAAATAGTGACAGATGTATATATCTCTATTACATATATCTTTACAGCTTCCATCCCAGTCATCTTTGTATCTCTGCTGGAACATAAGGCCAGTCAGCACAGATTGAATTCTGCCATTGCAAAAGACATTTCCTCAGACATGGACACTGTGGTTTTGGTGGGAAATTTCATACATCCTGAGATGTATGCAGAGACAGAGATGGTGCGTTTTCACAAAAGAGTTTTCCATTTCTGTTTCCACATAAATCTGTGGAAGTTGCCACCAGCTACAATGGGAACAGAAGTGGAAAGAGTAAGAAGGCACAGGATCTTTCCCTGACTTTGCTGTTGAACATCTGCAAGAATTCCAGTAATTCATTTCATCTTTCCATGTCTTGATAATCTCAGATGTAAACCAGGGATGATTGTCCCCGCCACCCTTCATAACAAGCCACAAAATCCAGGCATAAAAGCTAATATTTAAACAACATCCAAACTCAAAAAAATCTATGAGAAAAAGATTCAATAACTTTGGCTGGTGAGCTTGGATTGAGTGGTCTAATCTGGCTATTATTATTATTGTATTATTTATATGTATATTATTACAAACATACACATAATATATATATATAGTTTCCATATTTCATGTGTCTTAGGTTTTT
>VYZQ01004652.1:23910-53578 GCA_013400655.1 Mystacornis crossleyi
AAGTCCTGTCCCCATTGGCCTTTTCATGTTCCCCTGCCCCTAGATCTCTCTGGTTGTTCTAGGGGCAGGGGAACTAAATTCCCATGATTCTTTAGTAGTCTGGTCCAGGCTCCCCAGCCATGAGCTGGGAGAATAAAGATCTATCAACATCCACACAAATATCGCTCCCNGTGAGATATGTCAGCTTTAATTACACATATTTAGAACTATATCTCTCAGTTTACACATCCCAAGTGATATTTCTTACAGCATGAATTTTCAGACTGGTAGTGGAAGCTAAATACATTTTCCTTTGAAAGTTTGTTTAACCTGTGAAACACAAAAGCATTAAGCAGTTATATTTTTCTGAATCACGGTGTCTTTTGTAAGAACAGCTGTGTATTTAGTTCAACAGTGAAACTCAAACAGTTTTATTAATGAAAAGGGAACCAAATAACCAAGTACTGGAATGAATTGCAGGCTATTGAAAGCAGATAGTTGGCTCATTCAGTGTGCCCCTCATGAATCATGCCACTTGTCTTTAGACTGGCATTGAAATAATCCAGGTTTACTTTGCATTCTACATTGTATTTTAGGACCTTCTATGATAAAGATAAGATATAAGAAATACATTCCACAAAGAAAATACAACTTCTTAGCTTGAAACAGCAAAACTTCAGCATTTACCAAACAATTCCATGTAGCTTCTAGGATAAATGACTTTGGTGAAATTATTTATAGGTTTTCACATGGGCTTACCACTACCATTGGACTGCTGCACATGCATCAGAAAATTTATGAAATTTTTGGCAATATTGGGAAGAACAATTACTTGTTTTTCAGATATAGGTGGGTTCATTGGCTGACCCTGAGATTAGGTCAGTGGGTGAGGAATTAACTGTTGTTGTCTGGAGTCCCACCAGGTACAGATGAAGGAAACGTTCTTCTGTCTCAGTTTCCCCACAGAGGGCGCTCAGAGAGCCTCCATCTCTCTCCTGGCAGCTTTGAGATGCTCCAGAAATGCTCTGTTTGAACTTTTTGGGACTCAGAGGGTGGCTTGCATTCTTTCGAAATTGTTTTTGTCATTTGGGGTTTATTCTGTTGTTTCAAATGTTAAACTCTAAAACCCTTGGGAAAAAACCTTCTTAATAAAAACAAAAGGGTGAGGTGTTGGGGCTCCCCCCCACCTTCCCCTGGGAAGAGGGGGCCCTGGGATGGGAGCATGCCCTGGGACAGGGCATGGGGTTTCCCCCTGCTCCCCGGTCATATGTACCCAAATCCTGTCCCCATTGGCCTTTTCATGTTCCCCTGCCCCTAGAACTCTCTGGTTGTTCTAGGGGCAGGGGAACTAAATTCCCATGATTCTTTAGTAGTCTGGTCCAGGCTCCCCAGCCATGAGCTGGGAGAATAAAGATCTATCAACATCCACACAAATATCGCTCCCTGGTTCTTTCCACGGGAAAATCTGTCTCGGAAAGGTTGCTGGAACCCCACAGCAACAGGTTAGAACATGGTCCTGTTAAAGGCAATGAGTGAACTGCAATATAAGTCAGTAAGATAATACTTTAGATAGCGAATTCAAGAAACCTTAAATAAAAACATCCAAGGTAAACTATTTTAATTAGTTCTCAAAAGACTGATGTGCAGCTATGACTTCTTTCTTTAAAGAGTCTTCTCATAGTTTCATACTATGTGTCTCAGATATTTTTATTCTTTCCCATTTTCCTTCTTCAGGCTTTGTTAATTTTTAATTCTGTATATAAATTTAATTGCTTCTTGTCTTGGATATACTTCCATAAAAATCTGTGTATTAGGACTGGTCACTTTTCATGGTCCCTGACAAGGTTATTGACAGTCGACCATGCCAAAAGCATTCTGAAAGATTCGAGTCAGTCTTAAAAGATTCTTCAGGAAAAGTGCTGAGCTGATGAGCAGAAATAGCAAACTGTGTTTTTAAAGACCCATTGCAAGAACTACACAAAAGCATGTTACAACTAGTGACCCAGAACCACAGAGTATTTAATGTGTGGTAATTTTAAGAGTTGTCAAGGGGTGTATAAATTCCTCCCAGATCCCGCTACTCCTCAGATCGGTGTAGAATTTGTAGGGCATAGCAACATTGTAGGGACGTAGTTTTTGCCAACAGCATCCTCAGCTGTGTTAGGAAAAGCACTGCCAGCAGTTAAAGGGAGGTGGTCCTGCCACTCTACTCAGCACTTTGAGACACAGCTCGAGTGCTGGGTCCAGTGCTTTCCTCCCCAGTACTGAGTGACATGGATATGACTGGAATGAGTCTAGAAGAGGGCCAGGAAGGGTCTGAAGCACGTGGCATGTGAGGAGAACCTGCAATGACAGGGATGCATTAGCTTGGAGAAGAGAAGGCAGGCAGGTTGTTAGCAATGCATATATACATATGCAGCAGTGAGCATACATACCTAATGGGGGGTTAAAGAAGAGAGAGCCAGGCTCTTTTTTGTGATGTCCAGTGACAGGACAAGAGCCAATGGGTTCAAAGTGAAATAATGAAAGCTCCATTTAAACATATGAAAAAAACTTCTTTACCACGACAGCAGATGAAACACCAAACAGGTTGCCCAGAGAGGGTTTGGAGTATCCATCCTTGGAGATATTCAAAACCAGGGGGTTGGACTAAGTGATCTCCAGAGATGCCTTTCACAGTAAGCAGTTCTTTGATTCTCCTTCCCTAGGTAATGAGTTTTGGCATGTAGCACAGCTCCTCCTGAATTTTGTCCCTTTGTCTGACAAAGAAACACCACCTTCAGCCCAACCCTAATTTCTTTCCCAAACTACCTTCTCATTTCAGCAAACATTTCTTGGGGCACCAATCTCGAATAAAACATATTTTAGGCATGCAAATATGAGGGAAAATTTGTATAATGTCAGTTTTCTCATTTATACCTAACATGCTTAGATTTAGATCGCTCAAACTCCAGAAGCAGGTAAACTTTATTTCTAATAATACCTAAATATCGGGGGGGGGAAAAAAAAAAAGCTGTGGACATTTTCCACTAAACAGGTATCCAAATGTTGATTAGATCTAGATTTGAAACATATGATTACACAAGTTTATCTTGTTAAAATCAATTTTTATTTTCATGAAACTTCTCCTACTTGTAACAACCATATGCACAGAAGTCTGACAGCATAACTTGGGGAAAAAAAAAGATGCACTATAGAAAACAACGTGGGGATGACAGCTGCTACTCCCCCTTTAAATCTTATACAGTCTCTCTTGTGTTAAATGGTATCTTCTTTTACTTACCATTCAATACTGATGAAGTTGGCATCACCAGGCCCTCTGAAGCTGAACTGTTTGTGCTGTATACATATTCCTTGCTAATACTGTAAAATAATTCCTTTTTCTCAAAAAGAAACAGGCAAACAATATACAATATTCAAACCACCTGTGGAAGCACTCTTGAAGAATGTGAGAATATCTCAACAGTTTACATTAGTACAAACACTGAAACCAAGAAGACTAGATTCAGACTTTACTTTCTCAAGGCTGGAGGTAGTTTGGATGCATCATTCTAGTTGACGTCTATCTCTGCTTTTGTTATGCTTCTACAAAAATCCAAGAAACCTGCTTCTTATAATTCACAAAAAGCATAACAATGTTCATAACAGTCACAGGGAATCCCCAGTTTTGCCATTATTGATGGGTAGCTCTCACATTCCCCTGCAGAGTTCGGCAGGGAAGTCAATCAATGGGTGTTTAACTCTGGCTGGCATCCTCTGCAGTCTGGCTGCTCCTGCCTCCTGCCAGCACCAGAGCTTTTTTATTGCGGGGCTGGCAGCTGCCTCCATGTCTCTCTGCTCCAGCCAGCCCTGCACAGAAACATCTCTCAAGTGCTGGCAAGAGAGCTCAAAGAGATTCCAGCAAGCAGAGGAGATCCCCTGCCAAGCTAAAGAAGGAAAGGACTGAGGGAAAAGGAATCACTGGGCTATTTAATCCTTTATTTTATTATTGCCTGTATGAAGGACAGCAGGAAGTACATGACCCCAAAGGAAAGAGTTTTCTATCAAAAAATGGTGCCATTCTTTCTGTAAGCCTTTCCGTGCTCTCAGAAAGAAGCAACATTTTCTTCTTGGAGGGATCAGAAGGAGTCTGCCAGCATGACAAAAGAAAAGAAGTTAACCTCCTGACAACAGCAGTAGGTTAAGCCAGTAGGAAGGAAGCTTATACTGCAAAGATCTTCTAGGACTGAGAAGAAAATTGTCTTTGGTTCAGCAAAAGAGGAAATGCAACACCAGAGGATTAAGAAGAGAAGGACCACAGTAAAAATGAGAAGCCAGAGAGACGACCCTTTGCAGCAGCACTTTGAATAAACAAAGCTTCAGGGGTCACAAGGAGAGACAGGACATGACTAAGTCATACAGTCAGAGAGAACTGTTAGCAGGCCTGTGCTACAAGCAGTAAGACCTCAACACAATCAAGTGGGAATAAAAAGAGAGAGAAGACAAAGGAAAGCATGAGTCATAGATGGTATTCAAAATTGCATTTCTCAATAGGAACATCCAGGGGGCAATATCTAGAGAGTCAAGAGGTAGCCTAGCACACCCCCAGCAGCAGAAGAAAGAGGAGCCAGCACTAAAGATTCAAAAAGCAAAAGTGAGAAGAAATGGGAAAGGATGATTTTTTTTTTTTTTGAAGTGCACTGGGTTTTTTTTAAGTGTTTGCTGGATTTGGGAAGAAGAATGAGAGTTTCTAAAGCAATCCATCAGTCAGAGCCAATGATGAAACACAGGCCTTTATTCCTAAGTTTTTAAGTGGGGATATCAATGTGATATTCAGCTGATGGAGGAAGGATTGAGCCATACTGAACGAGATGTAGGATTAGAGCAGTTTTGAACAGCATGTTTGGGCAGGTTAGAGATGACAGGAATAAAACAGATGAAGAGATAGGTATAGGAAGGGAATCCAATGGGTGTTTTTATGACAGGGATGATCTGTGACTACCTACCTTTATTTGAGAGGAAACTTAAGGACTTGGAGAAACAGAAGGGAAAAAAGGCACGATGAAGGAGACATACAGATAGGAGGGGAAGGGATAATAAGAGGAAGTAAGAGAAATAATGAAGTCAACATTTGTGTGACAGCAGACCAAGAAGCAAATGTGGAAAAGGTTAATGACAGAAGCAATTAATTCTGTATTTTAACTTTGGGTTTTTTCTGCAAAAGCAAATGAGGTAGTTGCAGTAGAACTTATTTGTTAAAAAAAAGGAGAAAGACACAGTGAAGTCCAAATGAAGAAAGTCATGTTTGTTGTAGGAGAAAAACTGAATGTGGATCTATAACTGAAGTGAAAAATTGAGGACATAGTGATAGTCAGCTAAAATGTCAGATTAAGTCTCATCAGAGAAAAGTAGCTCAAGGGTGAACATGTGGATGCAGAAGTGATAATCACTGCCCCATAGTCAGCATCTTATCTATAATCAGTGTCTTGGTGTCTGCAGAGTTGTTCTTCCCACATGTTCTCACCCTGCTCTTCTCTGGCCACAATTACAAGCGCATAATAGCTTTCTTTTTTCTTTCTTCTTAAATATGTGATCACAGAGGCATTACCACCATTTTTGATCAGCGCAGCCTTGACCAATGGCACATCTTAGGAGCTGCCAGGGATTGGCTCTGCCTGACATGGAAGAAGGTTCTGGCAGCTTCTCACAGAAGCCACCTCTGCTTTTGCTTTCCCTATTAAATTATCTGTATCTCAACCCATGAGTTTTCTAACTCTTACCCTTTCGATTCTCTCTCCCAATCCTGCTGGTGGAGCAGTGAGCGAGTGGCCGTGTGGGGCTAGGTTGCCGGCTGGGGTGAAAGCACGACATCAGATCAGTGTGGTCATGCAGTGAACAAATGGTTCTCAAAAAACTAGATGAACCAAGAAGGAGGAAAAAGCCCCAACCCATAAAACCCACAAGTACCCCCTTCAGGGTGTAGCTGATTATAAATTTTTCCGCTCCAGAAAGTACACTTTATTTCAATTTCCAGTCTCACATATACCTACCTCCTTAGCCTTGTGCTCAAAATTTACAAAGCTTTAGCTTGTCAGCTCTGGGAATTCTCTGTCTTTCCTCTGAATATTAGTTACATAATAGCTTGAGCTAAGCAATCAAAGCGGTGATAGGTCAAAAGGAAGATTTGCCTGAGGTGATGCAGGAAGTTGATGGCAGAGCTTGAAGCTGAATACACATTTTTCTGCTATTCCAACAGCACAAAAACCAATAGAGCCTCCTTGACTGTTTGGATTTTGTTGGCTTTTTTCCAAAGAAGCACTGCTTCTGAAGCCAAAGCTACAAAATGCAATGGCATTGAAAGAGCTAATAAGCCAAAGAAATATCCCCAAATGGCACTGTTTTCTAGCTCTCAATGGCACTTCCGAGGTGTTATTAATAAATTATATACCTTAAAATCGACATTTTCTACATGCATACTGTACTTTGTGTCATTTCAACTGCTTGTGAATGTGTACAGTCCTTGAGATATTAAAAAGAATGTGTGTTAAGCCCAGTCTTTCTCTTGGATTTTTGCACTCCTCACCTTCAAAATACTTAGGTCCAAAGATGCCACAGCTCTTTGGTACTGACATTTCTAGTTGTAAAAGGCAGACTTGAAAGTCATTGTTCAACCCCTTTGCATCTGTTTTGTGGGACTAAATGACAGCTACTGAAAATTTTAGTTGGTAGGTGGTGGCAACGACAAATACAGCTCCGAAATTTAGAGGGATGAATTAAACATTTTTTGACACTGCAGAACAGCGTAACATTTACTTGTCAACAGTGCAGGATGCAGTGAATAGACTAAGCAAGGAACTAAGACGGCCAGGGCTCCAACGCCCAATCTTCCGAAGTGACAGCAGTAATTAAGATGACACATCCTGCACTTCAAATTGCATTCTTCAGGTTCTTTAGGGGTTATGATTTATCTGTGATTGATTAAGGAATGGGCTAGGCATCACAGCATTACTCTTCTCCATGCCATGACAGCATTCTCAGAAATTTCAAGATTTTTCTCCTGTGAGTTCATTTGGCATCAGCTTCTTGGGAAAATGCCTTCAGAACCAAACATGAAGCATCAAATATTTAAGATCTGAAAAACTGTGAAAAAGGCATTTCATTAATAAAAAGGATGTTTATGAGTTATACTGATATTCATTATTATTTGCATTATCAGAGTCTAAGCACTGCTGCTTATAAAGATGATGCTTTCATGCTACTTGGAATAAAGGAGCAAAAAGATATTTCCATCCCTGGAAATTTATCATCTATGACAATTGATAGCTGATGGATCCTGACTGATGGGAAAAGAAGGGCATTAATAAAAGAATTGTGATCGGTGTAACAGTAACATCCCACCTCAGACATGTGAAGTTCCTATAACCATGAAGAATGGCTGCTCAAAAGCAATTACAGTGAAATTTTATAAAGCAGAGGCAAAGCTATATGTATGTTGAATGCCCTATCTGGATCTCCACTTCTCTTTAAAGACACTCATCAGAAATTGTTTTGGTAAAAAGAAATGTTTATAAAAGTTCCTTATTTTACAGAAGTCATGGGGAACATTTGAGGACATGGGTTCTCAGTCATGACTTAATGCTTGTTGTAATGGATTACACTACATTTCAAGAATGGAAATTCTAGATTGATCTTGACATTAAATCAGCACAGATTCTTTGGGTTATTTCTGTGAGCATTCCAAAGAGACATACTGTGAACTTGTAATAATTGCTTACTGGTCTTTTATCCAAACTTAAGCACAGACCTTTACCACTTAAAGACTGGCTCTGCTTAGGAACTACCTAGTGCAACAAAACAGCCTAATATTCAATTTCTACAAGCAGCCTTATCCAAAGCATTAGCAAGATAAAACTTGGGACAAGCTAAGATCTTGAGGAGTGCTCTCATTTAATTACCTGTTAATACTTCCCTTAGTTGTTTTTTGGTTTTTTTTTGTTTTGTTTTTGTTTTTTTGTTTTTGTTTTGTTTTGTTGTTGTTGTTTTACAAGGCAGCAGACTGCTCTCCACCCTATAAAACTGCTTTAACTCCTTTCCTGAGAGTAGGAATTGGTTATGATGGCACATATTAGCACTGTTATCACAAGGGCCTAAATCTGAAATGATGCAAACTCATGATGACTTCTGCCACTCGTTTATTTGTAGAAAGAAGAGAAGACGACCAGCTCAAATCGGTGTATTTCTATACTTTCACTTCAATGGAACCGCAGTGAGGGCACGTAGCCCCTGCTCTCTCTGCTGACAATCTCGAGGGCCAAGGTTCATCGGAACACGGGCACTCCGGGGCTCCGGCCGGGACCCGCCCTGGGGAGCAGGCGGCGCCCCCGGCCAGGTCTCCCGGGAGGCGTCCGGCCCCGCCGCATCCCTCTGGGCCCAGGCCGGCCTGGCGACCACCGCTCCCGGGGCCGCCAGCGGGGCCTGGGGCCGCCCTGGCTGCTGGCAGCGCCTGTGCCCCNGGCCGTCCCGCAGCCCCGCGGCGGCGGGACGGGGCGGCGCGGGAGCCCCAGCGCTGGCGGGGTCCGGCCGGCGTGCGGAGGGAGCAGCCGCTTATTCGGGTGTCCCGGCGCGGGTTTCTGTCGCGTGCACCCCGGGAACGAGCCATCCCCGCGGGAAGAACTATTGCGGAGAGGGCGGTCCGGGCTGGTCCCGGCGTGCTCCTCGGGGACAGCCTTCCAAGTTGTAAGAACCACGTTGTCCCGCAGTGAGTGTGCACGGTGGCACTGCCCGGGAGGCTAATTCACGTCCTCTCCAGTGTGCCATAGTCTGTCCATGCTCACGGATCCCGAGGATGCCCGGTGTTAGGAAATGTGGGTGAGTGATGTGCAGCAGCCGTCGAGCCCTAAACACCTGGTGAAACAGGCCCCCATAGCAAAGCTCCAGCTAAGCAGGCTCTGGTAGCTGCAGGCAGGAGAGCCTGTTCTGACTTTACCTCACGGTAAGGCTTCAAAAGATTAGTTTCCACAGAGTTACATAACAAGATAGGAAACCCAGTGTGGCTGTCTCATGATAATAAGTCATTTGCTTTTGTAATTGGGAAGATAAAACCTAAGCCCCACACAGATACCTGTAGTGTATCAATCACATCAGTTGGCTTTTCGCAAGACAAATCCGGGGAGGAAGGAGGGAAAATCCTGTAACGTTCCTTTTGTTTTCCTTGTAGATAACACTGAAGTACCTGCTGTCCACCACTTTCCTCATTTAACTTCCTCTGGTCGTCAGAGCAGACGTCCCAGCTGGTCGTCATCATGCCTTCAACCGAGAACACCTCAAAACTTTTCCTGGTCCTCGTGTCACTGCTGCTGGTGCTGCCAGTAGTTGAAGCCCTGGATGCAGGTGATACCATTGCCTTCCTTCTAGGCCTTGCTGTCAGTGTTGTCGGATTCTGCGCCTGCCTTGGCTTGTATGCAAGGAGGAGGAATGGGCAGCAGTGATTTCAAGAAAATGCTCAGATGAAGTGAATTTCAGAACACGGCTTGGGGTTGGGTATAAGGCTGAGTTTTGGTTCTATGTAACTTGCATAAAACATGTCGTAGATATTTCTGCAAACCCCTCTTACTGTTCACTACAACAGTCAAGACTGTACTCAGTACAGGGATTTGTACCATCTGTCCTCGTTACAAAAAGATAATTTTATATTGCTTGTGATTAAATACTGCCTTAGAGAAGGGTAAAAACTTTTTGAATGGGGAAGTAAAAGTATAGAGTGGCTCACAGTAAAAGTTTATAAATATAGCATGTGAGGGAGGCCATCAACAAGTTCCGTAATTTTGGTTTCAATGTTTAATCAGGAGGAAGCAGCTATTAATCTTTCCAGACAGGATGACAAGAGTTTTGAAATTAGTCCTAACTAGATAGCTAGTGAGCAGACTGCTCTAACTTGTGTGCTCCTGCTCACGTTCTCTGTAATGACAGTTAACACCTAGCAGCTCACTTCTGCTGTCACATGGATGAGACTTAAGAGAACTAAGGGAACATAAAAGGCTTTTTTCTTTTAGAATATTTTTAGAGTATTTTTATTTTAGAATATGCCACTGCTGTAGCCTGTGTTCTTATTACCAAGTATACACTTAAGAATGAGACCACCATTTTTATTTAACATGTATTTCACAGAAAAGTACATGTAAGGCTATGTAAATCAGATTAGAGATATGGGCTTTGTCTCTTGTTTATTTTTTGTACTCAGCTTTTCTCTAGGCACACCAGGTTTAAGGCTTACTTTGTTTGGTGTTTGTACTTTTTTCTCCAAAACTGAAGACTTAACTATTTTGGTGAGGAATTCTGTGTTGTATTTCTACATTAGAAGGTTATTAGAATTATAACAAGATCATTGTGCACATGTTTCTTTTACAGTGTAGAAAGAACTTGTTTTGTTAAAATCCTGGGTTTAGTCAACAGGTCCATTGTACTTGAGTGTATTTCTCGTGACAAACTTATGTTGCTAGCTAAACATTTAGGCTTCTCTAACTGATGCACAGGTTCCACGGAAGATTAGGATCAAAACCAAAGTAAAATACCCTGGTGCGAAATGGGAGATGTAAATAGTCTTGCTCTATTCATGCTCAGTCAGATTGTGTGGTATATGGTTGAAAGACTTAGTAGTGTGTCTAGGACCTGTTTCTTTAAGTACCAAAGGTGAAATGGCTCAGCCAAGGATGTCTACCACAAGTCTCTCTGACTTGTTAGGGTGCTCTAGCTTGAGCCAAGGAGCACAATCTGTAACAGCAGCAGAAGAAGGAGCATAAGAAGGTGAGCTCGCCACAGTTCGCAGAATTTCCTTCTGATCTTGTGCTGTGGACACTGCCACTCTTTGCTAGAGATCTTGGCTTTTATCTTTCAGAGCTATGTATTTTGATACTATTCTTCCACTTCCTCTGTGTCTCTGTTCAGCAGAGCACAAAGCTATGGCTAGGAGAGTTGTTGGGCAGGTCTTACATAAGTAATTGGGTGGGCAGATCATGTTCTCCAAATCCCGATTTCTGCGCACCATTTTTGATAGAAAGGGACACAATGCACAATTACTGTGTACAAATGAAATTTACAACCCTAAGAGGAGCTTCAGACAGTAGCATCATCTTTGAAAGCTGCCTAGCAGCAGCAGAGGATCCTGTACGTGATAATTCAACTGGGTGGGTGCAAGCATAGATCAAAGTGTGATCTTTGATGTTCCAGCTTACCTAAACAAAACCAAAAAAAGGCAAAAAACTAACAAACAAAACCCCAATAAAACCCCCCACAAAATTTCCATTCAGTTCACTTTATGGTTCCCAAAGTTACAAAACTTTGTGTCATCTTTTCAGTAAAATAGTAAGTATTGCTCTTTCAATAGAATACGTTTTAACACAAGCAGATTTTCACAGGCTCCTTTATCTACACCTTGGAAAAGATCCGTGGCAATAGTTTCACAGAATTGGGCAACAGTTTCACTGCAGGAGAACAAAATTTTAACAGAGTAATTATGTTCAGGCAATAGGGATATGAGAAATTGTATTATTTGCCCAAAGCTGTATGTACTTCATTAAAAGGTGTTTGTAAAGTGTAATGGCTTTGTTTCCTGGGTTCTGACAGAAGCTTTATTATTAAAGACTTACATTTGTCAATTACTTGGGTGTAAAATCAGATACCCCTGTTTTTCCTTTGTCTAAATAAACTTTGACGTATGATTTGTCATCAGCTTGATGAGGTAATTCTTACAAAAAAGAAAACTGAGATGACAGAAATGACTGAAACTGTTGAAATTCCTTCCGTTGGCTCTTATTTTCTTATTTGCTTTTGCTTTTGTTAGATAACACTATGAACTAATGTATCATAAGGTATGTTTTCAGCTAACTTTTGTGCAGTGAGTGTACTTCTCTTGGTCCTACTACTTGTTTATCCCATTTCAATAACTTACTTTAAAGCACTTCAGGGAGCTGGTCCCCTTACTTTGACACTGTCAGCTTGTAGTTGCAAAGAATCCTGTTTGCCTGGTACAAGGAAAACTTGAAATACTTACTTTTCCTTTTGACTATGAATTTTTAACATATCATAGTTGCCTGTATACCAGAAAAGCTATTTATGTCAGCTTTCTAGCTGGAAACACAAGGATATAAAGGACCTTTTTCTCTTGTTTTTTTTTTGTGGTTTTTTTTTTTCTTTTAATGAAATATTATAGTCTAGTGCTTTAGTTATTTGAATTATACTCGTCTTCTTTTTTCTAACTTCAAAGGAGCTAGTTTTATCCCAGCATTTTGTGAAAACAGGGTTCTAGCTCTTTCAGGATTTCAGCTACTGCACAAATCAGTTCACTTTGTGCACTAAGCTAATACTATTAGTAGTTGTTTTCAGAGCAGAAAGTAGAAACAGCCTGACAATGTCCACCTCTTAACAAATACAACCTGCCCTCATATAATAAAACCCTGCAGGACAAGAAGGAGTAGCTTTTGACTGCTATGATTTCCATATGCTTTAACAATAGTGTATCTAAAGCCAACCATCCTAAAACCCATGTACAGTCCCTTTGTGAATGGACAGAAGGCCTTCACTTGTCCTGATACACCTTCAAGTGCTGCACACCCACTAGGCCGTACCGTTCTGCTGTGTACGGCAGTACCTGGGGCTGGAATGCAAAGGCTTCACACAGTTCCTAATGCACTTGCTTCTGGGTGTGTGAACACTGGTAAACCATTTTCTCCTACTCAGATAAACCCTGCTGCTGATGGTGATGCTGCTTTAATACTGTTGTGAGGCCTGGCAATTCTATGACATCTTGCATTTGAGGACCTTTATATGTTTATGGGTATTAATGTTTGCATCCCAATTGTATCCTTGGAGCAAAGTGGAAGGAGAATCACTGGCTTACGATGGTGTCATAGGAAGCAGCTGGCATCTCCAGGACACTCACTGAGTTTTCTGGAGTGTGTTCTGCTTGTGGTTCTCAGCCACTATGCCCTTCCATGGGAGCTGTCCCTGGACTAGCCCAGACTCTCATGTACTGACATAGACACCGTCTGAAGCCCTGGTTCGCCTTTGCATAATGCTCTTTACATAAGCTTTGTGAGAAGGGGAGTTCACTGTTTATAACAACATAAACATGGATGAACCGTAACAGGTCTGTTAACATGATAAATGCCCTAACTATTATGCTACGGAAGTAACCTTTCCATTCATTTCTACATCTGATGAAAGGTTTGGCAGACCTAAACTGGTGTAATGATGAAATTGTTTGGAGTGGTGGAAAGGAGAGAGCTTGGGTCTGGTTGTCCTCCCAGTTTACACCTGAACAAATAGTAGATGATCTGAAGTCAACAGGAAGTGTTTTTCACCAGATGAAAAAAGTGAGACTACTAATTCAGAACCAAACGCAGCAAAACATATTGAACAAGATCTGGTGTGACTATTGATGCACAGGACCCAAACTACTTAATTCCTGCTGAAATCAATCTTTAGAACTTTTAAGTGACAAGTTTTTAATACATTAGCCATTGACTACACTTCTAAGTGTTTAATTCTTAAAGAATGTAACCAGTTTTTAAATTACAAAGATTTTCAGTTCACGTGAATACTCAGTAACACCAAATACTACATTTGGAAAACAAGTTTTCCAGCAAGCAACCTGGAATTTACATACCAGGTATGATACGGTAAATAACATAAAAGTACATCTTTCTTTTAACTAAAAAGAAGACTAAAATTATATAGGCATTCAAAACATTTCCAGACCTTGTACTGGTCTCAGCTCAGTTTCTCTGTAATGGAATTTGAAAATGCGTGGGAAGCTCTGTCACATTAAAATACAGGCATGCTAGACAGCAGAACCTTTTGTTTCTGGATAATTCATCTGATCAGATCAAAACAGAGATTTTCATGAGAAAAATGTCCCTTTAGTGTGCTAAGCAAAGAGACTCATAATCATAGAATGTTAAGGGGTTGGAATGGCAGGTGGGTCTCTCTTGCATCAGCCGCTGCAGAGACATCTCCCAAAGCTAATCACAGAGTCATAGAATGTTAAGAGTTTGGAATGATCATCTAGTCCCAACTCCCATTGCTATGGGCAGGGACACCTCCCACGAAACCAGGTTCCTCAAGGCTTTATCCAACCTGGCTGTGAACACTGCCAGGATTGGAACATCCACACCCTCCCTGGGCAACCTGTTCCAGTGTCTTACCATCCTCACAGATTTTTTAATCCTAATGTCTAATCCAAATTTCCCCTCTTTTAGTTTGAACCCCTTACTTACTGTCCTGTCACTGCAGTTCCTGATGAAGTGTCCCTCTCTGGCTTCCCTGTAGGCCCCCCTCACAGATTGGNAGTTTGGAATGATCATCTAGTCCCAACTCCCATTGCTATGGGCAGGGACACCTCCCACGAAACCAGGTTCCTCAAGGCTTTATCCAACCTGGCTGTGAACACTGCCAGGATTGGAACATCCACACCCTCCCTGGGCAACCTGTTCCAGTGTCTTACCATCCTCACAGATTTTTTAATCCTAATGTCTAATCCAAATTTCCCCTCTTTTAGTTTGAACCCCTTACTTACTGTCCTGTCACTGCAGTTCCTGATGAAGTGTCCCTCTCTGGCTTCCCTGTAGGCCCCCCTCACAGATTGGAAGGCTGCTATGAGGTCTCCACACAACTGTCTCTTCTCCAGGCTGAATAGCCCCAACTTTCTCAGCCTGTCTTTTAGGGGAAGTGCTCCAATCACCAGCTTCGTTGTCCTCCTCTGGACTTGGTCCAAGAGTTCCATGTTCTTCTTTTGGGAGCAACAGGACTGTCCCCAGTAGTCCAGGTAGGGTCTCACAAGAGCAGAGCAGAATAGGAGAATCGCCTCCTTCAACCTGCTGGCCACACTGCTTTTGATACAGCCCAGGACACAGTTGGTGTTCTTGGCTGTAGGTGCACACTGTTGGCTCATGCTGAGTTTTTCATCAACCATTACCCCCAAGTCTTTCTCTGCAGGGCTGCTCTCAATCACCTCTCCACCAAGCCTGTAGATGTGTCTGGGATCACCCTAACCCAAGTATAGGACCTTGCACTTTGTTGAACTTCATGAGATGAGGTTCACATGGGACCACCACTCGAGCCTGTCAAGGTGCCTCTGGAAGGCATCCCTTTCCTCTGGTGGATCATCTGCACGACACAGCTTGGTGTCATCAGATTTGCTGAAGGTGCATTACACAGCGTAAGTGAAGGCCTGAAAGCAGAGTGCCCTCCATCAGACCGAGGAGTTGCAAACATTAGAGGCAGGGAAGAGAGAATTGTGTTCACGAGCACACTGTTGTAGAAAACTAGATGTTGCTGCTGGGTTGGGTTAAAGTTTGTGTTCTGCTCAGTCTTCCTGTATTGGCCGTGCTCCTCCTCACTAGTCATTGTCCTGGAAATTTCAACTGGAACCAACAGTACTGGCAGCTTTCTCAGCTGCCATTCATTCAAGGCACTAAAATTTTACATACATCTTCATACTGCTACTCTCCATTTGGCAAGTGTAAAAGCATGAAAATTACCTTCTTTTCCTGAAGGGAGCTAAAACACTGCAGAACAACAGAGTTTTGTAAAACTTAGAGGAGAAGAGTCTGTGTTTTTCTTCTGGTTTTGTGTTCTTCTGTTTGTGCAGCTGATTGCACACACTGTGACAGTGCTAATAATAAAAAATATAACTCCGTGTCATTCCCTACCCTCTCAAAGAAAACCAACCATCCTAAAACATGACTAATTTTAATCTCAGCAGAATTAAAGTGAAGAAAATTGTCACTTTTATCAAAATATGTTCACTTTCCATTTCATGAGTAACCTGTGAAATGAGAATGTCTTTAATTCTAGAACTTTTCAAGGACATTTTCTGCCAACCTATTTCTGAACTGATATGGTTATGGGAATTACATGCTCAATACCTGCACTTATTTCTCAGTATTTAATCTAACATGATTGTTCATAAGTCCCATGGTAGCAGTTTGAAATTTTATTTTTTATCTATTCAAATGACCTGAAAGATCAGAAGAAGCCATATTGATTCATTTTTCCTCAACAGCACATATTTATTTCATCATCTGTGTGAAAAGCAAGGAACAATTAAGCTTCTTTAAAATTTGAAAGTTTCAGAAAGGCCATTTGTGATCAAATTCCGGAAGTCTACCTGATATTTACAGACAGTATATAATCTATAAAGTAGTCTATATCTACTTTAAAAAAAAGTCCTTTTTCATAAAAAGTAATAAATAAAAAAAAATATAAAATTAAGGATGCTGATTGCATATATGGAGCGGTAGCCAATAAGAAACCACTATTCAGCAGTAAATGTCACACAGCCATGTTTTTCATCCTATTGTATTTGCAGAAAAAATACATAAATCACAAAAAAATGTTTTATATCAAAAATAGGATAAAAGTGTTTTTCCAAGAAGTCCCTATTATTTAGTAATAATTATGTCTCTAGTGCAAATCTCAATTAAGTCAGCTCAAAAAATTTTATTGTCCTAAATTGAAATCAAGCTCTTCTAAAGGGGTGACCATACTGCCTTCTGAATCCCATCTAACTTTGCCACAAGCATGCCCCATGCCAGGGCTATGGCAGCAGGCTGTCACAATGCACAGGAGGCTGGCTAACCTCAAATCCTGCCTAGGAAGTGACAGACAGCTGTGTCTCCCTGGGTGCCAAATGCATGCCCAGGCCACTGCTACCCTCTCGCTCCATAGATTCATCTCCTACTGTGAAAAAAGCCCAATAGGTGATGAGCTATTGGTTTAAACGTTCAGGGATAGCTGTGTGGCTTATACATCTTTAACCTTCCCTGCCAAAATTTCAAAATTTAATATTGTTGGTACACTTAATTTTTAAAAACCCTGTATATAATCTTAACATACAGCATCCATGTTGGCTGGGGTGAATATATCTAGGAGAAATAGAAAAGCAGAGGACACTGTCAGATGAATTGTCTATGGACAGTCTAAATTGTCCATCAAAAAAAAAAAAAAAAAGGGAAAACAAATCATCTTTGGGAAGAATCTGAGCCTAAAATGTACAAGGTGACCTCCAGAGGTCCTTTCCAACCTAATTTACTGTATGATTCTATAAAATCCTAGTTGTAAATGGGATGCATAAACAGAAGCTCAATTCATTCGTATCTTCATTGCAAACAAGGATATATTTGTGGTGAACAAATCTAATCACAGTGTGAGCCCATAGGGAACCTGACTGCAAAAGCTGTGAGGCTGTTCAGTCATCATGTAAGACCACAGGGAAACCAGATGTACCAGGATTCTCCCACTGTGTCTAGTGAAACTCAATCCCTGAGGCATTAAAAGGTTATGAAAAAAAGGGAGAAAATGCAACATATGTACACTAATCCTCTTTTCAGAGTGGGATTTTTAGAGACAGGTTTATGGGGCTAGTACTGTACTCCAAATGGAATTCAAGTGCTTCAGTGTAAAGCCCCAAATGTGAATTATGTCAACTCCTGCCCAAGTCAACATTTTGAAAATATTAAGATTTGACAGCCAGAAAAAAAGACTTTGTTGCACATGGAGATCCCATTGGCATCAGTGGGAGTTTAGGACAAGGTCAAATACAAAATACGGGTCTGGATGCAGTAGATGCGTTGAAGGGATGGAGGGGTCCCTGTCATTTGACATTTCATAGTGCACCTTGCACCAGATGGTGCTCATTGGGAACTGCAGCCACATTAGTCTCCATCCACATCTCTTTCCTTATAAAAATATTAGCTGAATTATTTATTGTGATAACTGAATGCCGAATTTTCATCTGGTTTAAAAACAGCCAGAAGTTGCTGAAATCAGTGCAGTCATCCTGATTTAAATTCATTTTGAACAGAAAACACAAGAGGCTTCATTCTGACCTTGCACCAGCCCTTATACTTCTGTGTAATGCAGTAGAATTATTCTTGATTTCCATTTATGTGAAAATCTAAATTGGTTCTTAAAATAGATTCTGTCTTTTTTTCAGTCTGCTACCAGTAAATTATTTGACCTACATCTTAATAAAATTAGAAAAAAAAATTATTCTCCCCACTCTTATTCCACAAATACACTTCAGAACTTGTATATTCAACTTAGACTCCACTGTTTTGCCCCCCACAAGATTTATCAACAAAGGCAAAGGAAAATCCACTAGTCAGCCCACTCTCAAGGAGACCATATTAATATAAAGTGCCTCTTTGCACACTCGCAATGTATGTGTGCTGTACATGACTGATGTACATCTGCTTACCTTTCTGCATTGTTGTTCTTATTATTTCAGTAATAAAGCAATCTTTTTGTGTCTGCATCAAACTTTTCGTCAGGAACTCCTTTCACCTAGTCTGCATGAGGTTCTATGTACTAAATAAGAACTTTGTAAATTTTCTATTCCTGTCCAGAAGTAACACTGAAATCCCAGTAAAAAGGATTACATGCTCTCAATTTCAGAAGGGCCAGCAAGGCAATTATTATAGCTGTAGAGAGAAATGTAAAGGACTAGAAATCCAAAATTTCATGACTTTTGCCAGAGGTTTCTCTGCTTAACTCCCAGTAGATTAAATAGGAATTAAGAATTAAAATCCCTTCTACTTCTAAAGGGATACTGACCTTCCAGTAGTGAATGCAAAGCATGTGATCACTTTATGTACACCAAAATAATCTGATATTGACTGTACATAATAATTGTCAGACTGCAGCCTTAATATATCCTAATGTCAACTGTTGTAACTCAGGAAAATGAAAGTTGCGTAATTCAGTGTAAAATACTGGCTTTTGGTAGTAAATGTCATAGAAACAGTGCAGAGGCACTGACAGACATACCTTAAATATACTCTCTTTCATGCAATAGTAGCTAAGCAATTTGGTCAGTAAGAATTCTGTGTCCTCTTACAGCACCAGGGTTTTGTTTTTTCATTATCTGGTGTTGAAACCCCACTTTCCTTTTGTCCTGTGCTTCAAAAGCTGCAACCTGGTCTCACAAAAATTAAACTCTAAGTAAATAAACCGCATGAGTGAAAAATTGTGGTTTTCATTTTTGAAACAATTGATCCCTGTCACCTGCTTACCGTAACTATTTATGGTCTTATTACAAAAGCTGAGAAAGATGCAACTTTTATGAAACTGGCACATTTGTAAAGAGTTTTATAAGTATATATGTTTTTTAAACTTACCACCAAAGTAATAGAAACCCATAAACTACACTGGTTCCAAAAGTTCCTTCTAGGATGCTCACACTGAACAGACCAGAACAAATCTTTCACCATCCCCTGGCAGAGAAGCTTAAGAAATCCTTTCTCAAAACTGCTATATAATGCACTTTTTTTCCTGTTACAGCATACCTAAGCCTTAAACCTCAGAATGCTGAATCAAAGTCTACTAGACTTGTATTTCTTTCTTCATTTTAGCACTTGGAAGTTCAGTGTTAAAGTCTGAACATAATCTTAGTACTAGCAATTATTCATCCTCTTACTCTTCTTGTACTTTTCAATTTCAGAAGCCCCCAGGCATGAATTAACGTGTAGGCTTTTTTACATTAAAAAGAAGCATTTTGCTTCCTGTTTTGAAAGCGTATCTGTTCACTAGGAGCCATATTTGAATATCCATACCCCCAATGTACAGATTTTTAAGTAAAGGTTGAAGAGTTTAACGGTTGAAAACCTACCTCACCCTAAAATAGTTTCAGTTTAAGTATGTTCCTAATTGTGTTTCAAGACTGCCAAGTATACCAGAAGTCTGAAAGTTTCATAATTAAGGCCTTTACTTTAGCTCCCTCCAGCTTCTCACTCTATCCACCGAAGGTTGTCTCAGCTCCATTTATTGTCTAACTAGGTTTGCCTAAACTGGTCAAAAATTAATTTGAATCTAGCCTTGTAATTCCACTAATTTTATGTTTTCAACTGTCTCTGTCTGGCTGTGACAGCAGAAAATGACTTCTTACATTCCTGCAACAAGTTTTTTCTGATTTCTTATGTCTTATTCCAGATTGGCCATTAAGTTACCTTCCACTTTTTAACTTTTACTTCTCTTGCCTTTTTTAACTTTTATTTCTCTTTCAGCATCACCAAGCTTTCCCAAGATGTGATCCATGTTTTGGTAACTAACACACTTGGGAAAATAAATCATTCTGAGCAATTGCCAGCTCTTTATGTCTGAAGGTCTTCCATTTGATTTCAGCTTGCCGGCATTTCATTGTGTTCCATGGTTGGCCTTGTGGCAGTGTTCTTTGAAAATTCAATGTACTAAAAAGGTTAGGAGAAAAGAAAGAACTTCTTTCTTTTTATGAATACAGAGCATGCAGATTGAAACAGATATATATTGAGGACCTGTAATTTCAAAGAGAATTCATGAGTTTTACATAAAGTCCTCAAATTGCCAGAGTTTTGTTATGCATGCATATTTATGAAGAGATATTATACATAATAGAGAGATGCAGTATATCAACTACATGTTCTGTTAGATTTTGAAGCATTGCATTAATACCGAATTTACAATGCAGCACAGGGTTACACAACAGGTATGTTTTAATTGGTTACTGCCGGTACTGTACTGTGAGGAGCTGGTGTGTTGACTCATTAAAAGAGCACCTTTTTGTCCACATACATTTCTCGGATTAGGAAAAACAGATTAATATTATTTGGATCTCTTATATCTACATTTTGTTTTCCTAATGGAGAACAAATAAGTACAGTGAGATTTAATAAAATTATGCAGTGACAAACTGTAAGAGCTTAAGAGGTAGTTTAAATATCTAAAACATGACTTGAGCAGAATCATCTGAAAAAAAGAACCAGATATCCCTCACTGCAGCAAATGAAAGACTTAGCAGTGCTAACTTTTCAATTGACATCTGACATTTGCACTTTAGACGTGAGGTTGCAAGCTTTTCTTTCACACACAGAACTGACCAAGGGTGCGCAGTGCAGAATCCCAGTGGTCCAGATGTGAGACAGAGCATAACCTAAATGTCTTGCTGCCAGCAATGTCCCTACAGGAGTCTGATCTGAGTGGTATGTTCAGGTAAGGTACATCAGCAGCAGTGCTGAGTCCAGTGAATGCACAAATGCTGCAGAAAATCCAGCTTTTTTCCATCTAGTACTTACGTTGCACAAAACAGAAGATGTGGAATTGAAGCCCAGTCTCCTACCTCTAAAAAAAGTTCTCTGAAGTACTAGACAGTGCAGTCCTGGAAAGCACAGTCCCTGTTTATCCTGGACTCTCCAGCTATAAAAATGCAAGAGCAGTGAGACAGGGAGAATGTGATGTGGGCAAAAGAGACTGACTTCCATGTTTGCTGCTTGGGATACCTGCCTCTTAAGGCAAGATTTAGGTCCTGGTCTCAGCTCCGTGGCCTGACATTATGTAGTCAATCAGAAAACAAAGCAAAACCAGCACTAAACAATCTATGTAGCTGGGACAGCAGACTGTCTTACCAACTACAGTGCAACATCCTGATTCTGCTCAATGTTTCACTCTTTTCTTTAAATACCACACTCAAACATTGCCTAACCACATGCAAATACTAGTCTAAATTAACAAAAGATACTGCCATTTGCTACTATTAGGCTTGACTAGTTTTTCAGGTGACATTTCAAATAAAATATTCATTCTTTCACACCTCCATGAAACAGGCAATGCAGTAGTAAATTAATATTTACAGTTTTACAGTTACATCAGAGCTGCATTCATGCAATTCCTCCTACTGTGCCCTCACAGTGCTGTTCTGATAGTAACTGCAGAATTCAAACTGTTGTGTTTCTTAACAAGATGACCTACCTTTATTGAGAGAGAGGGACTGTTCTCTGCATCCTCACAAGTATAAAACTTAAGTTTTTTCTCCTTATTCTACTACATTTAAATGTAGAATAAGGAGAATACTTCATGCTTAATATCTAACAAACTGACAAAATGGGACCATGGCATAAGTTTCTAGTTATCAAATTATTTGCAGTGAACAGTTAACAGCTGATCTAACATGAATATCCAAAACTATTTTCACTTTCTAGATCACAAGGCCTGAAGCTTGGTAGTAGAACATATATTCATGGTAACTGCTTGCAAAACCAGTGTTCACCCTCCACCTCAGACATTACAGATTTGACTCTCCATTGTTTCAATCTTATGCATTCAAAGCAATTATCATTCAGCAGTATGCATTTTTAAACAATTTCTATGTTTTTCCAGAGCTTTAAATCAACCCAGAATCATTACACTATAGTAGATAATACACATATATATACATATATATAATATCTATACATATATATATATAAAATGTGTACACTGTATGTATTATCTTAAAATTTGAACAGTAGGTTTGTTGGAAGGCTAATGTCTAGATGTGGATTGGTCATATCAGCAAAAAAACCAAATTTCTTACATTGACACTGTTAATTTTCGTCCCTAAGCACAGCCTAAAAGACAGCTTTGAAAGATGTCAGTGACAGTTATCCTATTTTATCCTATTATTTTTAAATCCCTCCTCAGTATATTGCTAGAAATAAAAAAATCGATTGTCAAATAGTCTCTCTAATCCTATAGCATACTGTCCATTCCATGATTCACCTCTAACCTAACCTTAAAGATGGCAGAAAATGGATTTATATATCTCAACTCTACAAAAATGATTGATTTGACATATATCCTGATGCACTAATAATAGTCATGCAAATAGTTCCATGAGCACAGGAAGAGATGGTGCAGTAACTGCAGCTGAGGCCAGAGGAGCTCAGCAGTGTGGCTGTGGATCAGTTTGGAACTGCACTGTGTAGGATGTGTAGCCTGTCACAAAACCAGCACGGCCTTTGCTACTTGCCATTCTGCCCTGGATACAGAAACCATGGGGACATGTCCAGTGTCCTATTCAGCTGCACAGCTGAGTGTAGCCAAGCCTAGTCACACAGAAATCAAACGAGAAAGGAATTAAGACTCCAGGCCGTGACCAGTTTTGACCAGCAGATGAATCGCTGTGTGCTGAAGCCTCAGTTACAGACCAGGGTCCCCAGAGAGTGGTGGCCAGCCTGAGACTGGAGGCCAGCCAAGGGAAAAGGGTAAACTCTAGGACAAGCAGCCAACATCTACATTCACAAAATTTATAGGAACCTCACCTGCTTCTGAGACCTCTCTGCTCATGTATTAGACTTTACTAAAATCAACCTTCATGTTTAAAAGACAAGAAAGGGAAGGAAATATGCATAAATTCACTTAGGCATTATATAGCTTCATGACAGAAAGTATATGAAAAATAATGAACCATAATCACTCCTTTCATTAGGCCCCAACTACCTCCTAATAATCTCTAGTGAGCCAACAGCACTAAAAAAGATGGGAGAAATACCTGCTAACCCAGCAGTTCCCCCCAGCCAAAGAATATTCTGGACATATCCATACATGCTGGAAAACTATGAAAGAGCTTGAGATAGACACTAGGTTTACATAACAGGTAAAATTATGTGCATCTCACACAAGCCTGTCTTTGCTTTATATTGGATGCATAAAAATGTTGGACACAGCTCAGCTGGAAGAAGTCATCTCTCCTCTGTCTCTCAAGCATTTTCAGGTTTGTCTCTCAAGGCAAGCATTCTGTTCTGTAATGTCACTAACCCCATTCATTTTGCTCCACAGTGTTCCACTGGTGCCTGTAATGGTGATAGGAAAAATGAGCTCCTGAATGCTGTGATTGGCACTGTTAATGACCATGACACTGCAGAGCTGCTGTGTGCTTCAGCAGGGTTAGCTGATTTCAAGACCTGTATTTCCATTTAGCAAGGTAAATCAGGAGTATTATATAGCTGTGGAAAAGCATTTTATTGAAAATCAAGTGTTAAAATAGCATAGACAAAAGGACTATAAAACAAGAAGGGGTGAGGTGCACAAGCAACACAAACCAAACATTTTGTTTAAAAAAGAAAATCTATGTGCTTTCTAAAGCTAACAGACAATAGTCCTAAAATCATTGTAACAGATACCCCACTGAAGCAAATGAACAGAGCTTTCCACATTAGTGGTCCTGAGGTGCGGACTTGCACTGACAGGAAATCTTTTCTTGTATGGGAGTGCTCCCCTTCTACCCAAAAGTCGTTGATATAATGTCGTAAGGTAAGACAGCAGAACAGTCACCAAAGAGGCCAAGGTTGCTTAGCCATGCATTGGAACCAAAACATCATTAGCATGGCCCTGGGGCAGTGCTCCCAATCCAACTTCTAAATTCTGGAATACTTTCTACCTGTTTCTCACCAGATTGTTTTCATATTATTTGTAGATAAACTTCGTGCAAAAATCATGGTGATTTAGTCATGAATTCCTAACTGTGTTCAGCTCCTCTCAACAATTTTGGTTGTTGAATTGTACACTGTGATGTATTTGCATTACCATATGTCATACAGAGAAAAACAAATAGTGAATGGAATGTATTTACTGTGGTTGAAAGACGTATTGGAACTTATACTAAAAGATCTACAACTAATTGGATTAATTCAACAGCAGATGAAAATACATTAAATAAATGAATCACTATTTCTGTAAGATTATTCCTTGTGTCTATGCATATGCTTCAACAAGTGCCATCTACAAGATTTGTAAAGAATGGTATTTTATTTTTTGTGATAGAGAAAGAAGAAAGTATTCTCCCTCCCGTTCCACGTTCAATTACCAAAACACCAACAGGTTTTCTGGCAGAGAAGGAGAGTGGAAAGACTGGATATAGCAGGAACTTCACTAAGCTTGGTTCACATTCTCTTGATGTTCTGGCAAGAGGTTCTTTCTCCTCCCTAGGCATGCAGGTAATAACAGTCTTCCTGAGGTCAGCAGCTGAGGATCCTGCTGTAGGCACTGTTACTGAGGCATCTTTACAGTGCTGTCCATATTAACTAAAAACTGTCGATGGAACAAGAATTTCAATGCTTCCCACTAACAGAACTGCAAGTTCAGAATAATTCACATTAAAATACTTCTTATATAGACATACAAGATAGTGCCTACCCTCCACTATGAAAAAAATCCAACCAAACAACCCAAAACCTGAACTAAATGAATTGCATAAAGATTAAATTTTGAATATTACATTATTTATATATTTGCATGGAGAGATCCAAGATGACAGTATTAGAGAAATACTCTCAAGTATTCTCAACCATTCAAAAATACTATCTCAACAAATGTATCTTCTTGAAACTGGTTCTTCAGATACTATGAAGTAATGTGGAACTCAGCCATCGATCTGCATCACCGTGGATGTGACTGGCTCTATCTTTAAGTCACTGGTTATCACTCATCCTTGGCTGTGAAAGCAAGCACTTTGGTAATTCTTCAGCACAGGACCATACATATATGGTGCACAGACAGCATACGAACCTTTCTTTGACTCACTAACACTCTCTTTTCTCTTTTTCCCTCTAATCATATATGTAAAACCACCATTTCTGAAGTCCAGCAGTTTAAAAATGTACCTTATCTTTTTGCAGGCACAAGTAATTAGCAGTGCAATTTAACACTGGTAATTACTCATGGCCACGGTTAAGTTCATTTGCATTTTTAGCTACCTGATATGCAAGTGAATTCAAGTAATTCCATGTCCACACTAACCCGAATTGCACAACAACTGAACTTAACACTGCAACACTGATGTAACAGTTTATCTACAAAACCTGGATGCAAAGGATGTGTCCAGCCTTTCAAACGCAGTCCCTAGTGAACAAACTGGTAAAAGGTGTTTAGAAGCCTAAGGATACAGGTAAGTATCTAAAGGGATTTTTAGAAGCATGTAGGTGCCTCACTCCCATTAGACTCACGCAGAGCGTTTTCCTTCGCAGGACAAAGCCTTTTTCATATGTTTGGCAGACTGTATTTGCATTTAAACCTTCATTTATTCCTGTGTAAAAGTGCAACACAGATCTACTTTTAAGAACCAAAATTAATTTTCAAAGGCAACTATGAAATATTTTTTAAAATACTGAATTAAATGTTTTTGAGAAATATATATAAAACATCTGAGGATCTGGCTAAATGTAAATATTAAAAATATAATTATTATCCATAAGAATTTTTATAGTCACATGAATGTAATTTTGTTGTAGGTGAAAACATGCATCACTGAGGCAGAGATCACTAGAGAGGTTTTCAGTGTGGGGTGACATTTATGCCTGTGTTGAGAGCCAACCCAGGAGCCAGACACTGCCAACAAATGTCTTTATTCTGAAAACACTTCACTAAGGGTAAGAACCAAATATATTGCAGGTGACATTCTCTATTGTGCAGGGGTCCTACACAGGTCTCTGTATTGTATAAGTCCTACTTAAATACTACTCCAAAGTTGCACAAATTTACTGCATGGGCAAGAAAGTTCCCTTGAAAAAATTCCTTGAGCCCTTTGAAAAGGATGTACTTTAGCAGCATCTATCACAGTTTCTCAAGCAATACATAAATCTTGTGCTGGCCTCTGCACAGGGGTGGGCACATCTTGTAGATTATGTCTCCTATTTTGTAGAAGTATTGGAAAATCCTACAGGGTTTAAATTTACATAGTGCAGACTGGGTTGACACTGCATATATACAAATTTCAAGACAGTCAATAAACACATTAATTACTGAAATGATCAAGACAAAAGGGGCATGAGTACTTTATATTTTAGCTATTCATAACTTCCGGTCCCATGCTGAAATCCTCATTCCACTGAAATAATTGAGAGATATTACTGACCTTAGTGAGGCCACTGTCTCAGCCCACCTTATCAACTGTCATCACTAGCCTGTCTTCTAACACAATCTCTACCTCAGACTCCATTTGTGAGATTTCTCAGTGTTAGACTTCTCAAAAATCTCTCCCATTCTAAGGAAAAAGTTCAAAACAGTGGGAATCAGTTACCCAGACTCCTCACCTGGTTCACAGCTGTGGTACAGGATTTTAGGGCACATACCCTGAAAAGAAATAGGTGGCAGGTGCCCCAAATGCTGTTTATACACCAACAAATTCTTCTGCAGTAGTATTCAACTGTGCCCCACCTCTGCACTCAAGTTCCTGGTTCCTTGGCAGTGTGCACCCAAGCATCACTCCATGGGAGTGAACTGCCCAGACCTGCAGATGATATCAAAGACTGAGAATATCATAGTAGCGTTCTCCAAAAAGATGACCTTGATCTGGGTATGGACCTAGTGGATCCAATTCAGTAAACAGAGTGCCTTGGTCATTCTTGAATAGTACCTAAATTGGAAAAAAAAAAACCAAACAACCAAAAACTTGGAATACAGAATCCTCAGTCACCACCAATAAAGCTGAGTATTTCACGAGTTAGTTTCTTTGCCATGATAATTAAAGAACTCAAACAGGAGAAAATGAAAGAGCTCTGTACCATAACTCTCAAGAACTTTAAAGTAGAGTTGTGCAAACCTGAAGATTGTTCTCATCTTTGATCAGAAAATCAGGGAAATTGTCTTGCCTCTCTCATTTTCTAGTGAAAGTTCTAATCAGTCTGCTGCTAGCTCTAATGGGGTACATGAACACTCTTGTGCTTGTACTTCACTTATGCTTTCTTCTTCTACCCTTCCTTCTTGAGGCACAGCAGCACATAAGTAGGGGCGGGGGGAAAAAATGTCAGGGAAAGATATTTACATCCCTAAAAGTAATCACTTCTTTCTTCTGACATGCCTGTATGGGACACAGGTCCTCCGTGTTTTTGAACCTCCTTCTTGCTGCCCTTAGTGTTGCCCCCTTATATCATGTGGTGGGCAATTTATTCAAGATTCAGGAACCTTCCTTGTGCCCAAAACCCCAAGAAGTTCTTCTTGGCTATCCCTAATCCACTCACTTTGGCTGCCTCACCCTTTTTTTTCTGAACCTTTCATATCTCTAGTCCAGCTGTTTTGAAGAACTAGTTAGCACAGACCTCATCACCTGTCCTTACATATCTCTTTTTCCCGCCTTCCAATTGCACATTCATTTCCTGGTTCTTGCTTCCTGGAGCCATCTTTGTCTGATATCTGCCGTCACCTTCCAGATTCCCAACCCCATGACGCTTGGATTTTTTTCCCCTCCATGCTGGATGTGACCTGCTCCTGGTGCAACAGTTTAACACAACATTGTGTCACTCCACCAGAAACCCCTTACTTTCTACCAAAGGTTTCTCTTGACTGACTCTACCCTGACAACAAACAGAATGGGGTTCAAGCTACATCATGGACTCTAGATTTGTGACTCATAATGAGATAATCTGCTCCCTAATGCATCTGTTTCTCAATGATTTCCATGATAGGAAACTAACTTTGTTACGTGGCACTTTAATCTAGATATCTACATTTTACTGAACAAAATTAGAATACTTGTTCTCAGGTTACACCTATGATTGATGACAAATGGATTTATGCTGAACTGGTGGTTGAACGCTGAATGAATTCTGAAGCTCCTAGATTACTTCTAAGCAGCCTGTTATAGGTCTAAAAGGAAAGCAAGTTTTAAAATGTTGTATAGTCACATAATTTTGTAACATCTCAAAAAAAAAGACCAGACAGAAAAAAGTTAAAACCTACTGGATCTATTTTATGACAATGATGATTTTGTTGCATTGTTTACTCTCAACAAAAAAATCATCATTCTCACACATATTAGAGTGTAAGAATAGGCCCTGACCATGATCATACTATAGTCATTCAGTACCACACATTATAAATCTTCCTTATCTTGCATTGCAAATGTTTCATTTCCATGCATGGCATTTGGAGAATTTTTTGCTATGTTAGACAGACCATTGAAGTGCCTGCTCTTGCTGGCTTAGCTACTTCCTTGACCTTCACATTTTAAGAATTACTTCAAAGGTCATTGTTTATGTCACTGTGGGTATATATATTTAACAACAAAGAAAGGATACCTGGAGGGGTCTGCTTAGCTTAGGTGATTGCGACATGAGAAGTGCAACTTGAAGTAGTAACTTTAACAACCACCCAAAATGCCAATTTTTAAAAGTGAAGCTATAACTCCTGCCACCCAAAGATGAGCACCAACATGTCCTCATAATTATGTCTGCAGAAAAAAAAAAAATTGTATGGTACCTGGGCTTTTTGTCAGTCTTTTGCCTAAGAATAAAGTTTACCTGAATAAAGTCACATGCTTGAAATAGTGCAATGTTGGTTTTAAACAACTGTATTTTCCAGTGGCTGCAAACCTCTAGGCTTGGTCAGGCTGCTGCTGAGGCTAATTTTGTGGTTTGGCAACCAATTCCAATGCCTTTTAGTGAGTGTCAAAAAAAAGAACCCAAACCTGACAACAGCCTTAAAAAATGCCTGTAGTCTACTAACGGTCTCACAGATGTGACACACATTATGAATCAACCCTATAAATCTGTCCCCCAGAAGGATTTATTTGGGCTTGAATGGAAGTTCCCAGTGAAGAAGTTCCTCAGGATCCAAATCTCTCAACCCAAAACAAGCTGTTCCTCAACTGCCTTGCATCCAAAGCGAATTACTCTTGGGGCATGGCTTTCATGTTCCCACTTCTCCCGGATAAACTTCCATACAAACCGAAGAGGCGGGAGGGCGGAGGGATCAAGCCTAATCCCAACCCTTCCCGCTTCCTCCTGGTTTTGCCGCGGTGGCACCAGCGAGGGTCAGTGCCAGCGGGTGCGGGGGCCGGCGGGAGGCCCCTGCGGCGGCCCAGGCTACCGCCCGCCGCCTCCCGGCGCCGCCGCCCCGGCCCACCGGCCCGCATGACATCATCGGGACG
>VYZQ01004654.1:14150-28413 GCA_013400655.1 Mystacornis crossleyi
TCATACACATTGGTATCTCTCCCAGGTAACTCAAAGATGCATTCTCTGTATTCTGCTCACCTTACACTTGTAAGTACCATATCTTTACTGAAGGCACCTGCTATGAAATTACAAAAGGAAACGGGGCTGGAGCACTTACTATTGCAGTCACTGATCAGGCTGCTGCTTAAAGATTTTTTTTTTAAAAGTGTTATTACTGGAAATCAAATTTGCAAACCTTAAAGGAGAATTTACTCCTGAAACCACCAAATCGGCATACAATTATTATATGTAAGTGATTTCCGAAAGATTTATTAATTTGCTAAATAAAATGCTTCCTAGGAATAGCATTGCAGAAATAAATGTAATTTGAGATCTGTTAAGTGTAAAACAATTTATTTGAAATAGTCCTTTTCCACTTTTTTCCTTTTTCTCTCTAGACTGACAGGACAAGGAACAGATGAAAATTTACTATTAAGATTAAAGAGTCTGCAGAAAGAGAAGTTTGAAAAAGAGAAGAATGCCTTTCTCTCCCAGCACATTATGGCCAAAATGTCAATGAACTCTCAGACAGCTCTTGGTATCAGCTGTACACCAAAATCCAGCAAGAGACAAGACTGAGCATCTCACCTCAGATATACCAAGGGATTTCAGTTAAGTACCTAAGCCCTTTGAAAGTCTCATTTTAACAGCTTGGCCAAAGATTATGATGAAATCGCCTTGAACTCCTCCCAGCTTCCCTCAGTTGAATCCAACCTTTACACTTTTAATTACACTGATTAGGAGGAAAGCAGATACCTCTATGAGATGGCTTATATCTACTAGGCTTTGCTCTATACTTCTTATAGTACATGTTCCAAGAAACAACCAAGACTCTTCACACAAATAAGAACTCAACATTCATTTTATCTCAAAAATGCTCTGCTAAACAACATTGGTCTTGGGAAGTGCTGAAAGCAACTTGATGGGTTAATTAGTGACCTACAGTATCACAGTTTGAGTCGAATTACAGAGTTTGACTAAAAGGTCTTAACTAAAAAGTTCCAAAATCCAAAGATATTCATGTATGTATCTCAAAACTGAAAGTCTTCAAATTCATTGACAAAATTGATGCAAAAAGCAGCACAGAGACAGCATGGGCACAATTATCTGTATCTAAAGAGTATACTAGGTTTAAAAAAAAAATACCCAAGAGAAGACAGAGTGAATCCTTTTCCTGGATACATGAGACTCCACAATGGTGAGCTAAATGACCAACAAACTTCTGCAGTCAGATTTCAACTTGAGAGCTTAAAACATGCTGGCCATCCTTGGGCCCTTACATACACTCTGTATGAGCTCTGAAATAATTAAACTGTGATGAACACTTTTGAAAAGCCAGTTTAAAACCCACAGTAGAAACTCACAATAGAAAACTTTCCATTGTTCAGTAAAGCAAATGAGAACATGGCCATTACTTTTGCAGCCAGCACTTTGCTTTCACAAGGATTTATTTTGCAGAAGACTCTATGAGACTGTTCTCTGCACTTGCCATGCAGAAGAGCTGCTGGATGTTTACACAGAAGGAATGGGGTCTCTCTAATAAAAAGCACTATGTGCTGTAGTAGCTCCATTAATCTCCCATCACAGTCTTACATAAAACTGTAAAATCTGAGCCCTAACAGTGCTCAGTGGAAGCAGAGGCTTTCCTCTCCTTTCAGGGAGCTCAGCCTCGGAGGGGACCAAGCTGTGCCCGTCCATCTGGGCGCTGGAATTGGGCAGTGGCTGCTGGGGCTGCACAGGGCTGGGGGTACAGGGATGGACAATCCCCCTGGTTTAGTGGGTGCGCACACAGAGCTGAGTGCAGCAGCCAAGCTGCTGCCCTCAGAGTATTTTTCACATGTATTGACTTGTGAAAACAAGGCTTGATCACCAACCTGAGGTGTTCACATCTGCTGTTTATGCAGCAAAACAGTTCCTTCAAACACAGGCAGAGTCATTTAAAAAAAAAAAAAAAAAAAAAGCTTTGGTGTGACTGATGACAGCAGATGACGGAGCACTTTCTAACCATGACCTGGTATGTCTAAAGAAGATTTAAGATTATTTTTCTCACAATTGGTCAATGAGATATTTGGAGCAGAGAGGAGGGGAAGGAGAAGGGGTAAAATGGCAACTGTCTAGTACGTCAGATATGACAGTCAAATGTTACCAGAACTCAATCCTGGAGAAATATGGACTTCACAGTAAAGGTTGCTTAAAACAAAAGCCCATTTATCTGAATACTGAAGACATTTAATCAATTTACATGAAGGATTTCAAAATTAGTCAGACTGTAATGAACTATGAAATACTGATTAATGAATTTTTGCAATGTTTGATTAGAAATTTAACATGTATGCTAGCACATTTTTCCATCATTATATTTATAAGCTAATATTTGTTTCTTGAAACTACCAGAGTATAAACTGTCCCTGGGTTATGGGGTTGAGCATGTTTATTATTAACCAAGTATTTTATTTCAAAAGTTGTGAGAATTTTAACTTACTAAAATCTCCTCCTAAATTCAATAAATAACAAAAGGATACTTTCATATTTGCCTCTCCCTTTTCCTTTCTTGTGCTAGACTCTTTAGTGCAAGATCTTCCTCATAGCATATTAAGCAATCTCTCATCTGCAATATAGGACCCCTTTTCTCATCTCCTACCCAGAGTGAGCAAAAATTCAAGTTATATTTAACACCAAATATAACTTGTATAGAGTATATCTAGTACTTGTATGAAGCATGCAGTGTTTAAAGTTTTGCAGAAATGCATTGACCAAAAATTTTCCTGCCTATAAAACAACCAAGGAAAACCGGGACAGTGGTGTGTGCCACAGTCGGTGGGAATTTTACTACTGATTTCATAGGGAGTCAAGAACAAACAAGAAGTAACGAACTAAATGCACCTCAAGACCATTTAATTCTATGGCCAAAACAGAGCTTTAACAGGGTATCATTAAAATACTCTGCTTTCATATCTGCAGTGACAAGGTTCACATAGGTAGGAAACATGTTTAGACACTTATAAGTGCATATGAAGAAATTAATTGTGTGCAAAACAGCCCCTTCTATGAAAATTAAAAAGTTACTTCTGCATAGTTGTCTTTATTATTGTCATTATCACTTCTCTAATACCAATTAATGAGTTAGATTGACATCACTTTTTGCCATTAGACAGCAGGTCCCCATTAAGGAAGAGACCCAGAGAGTCCCTGCCTCACTGTCATTTTTTGGCTAATTAGCCAAAGTGGTCAGCTCTGGGACTCCTAAATGCTAACAAGTGAGACGTCGAGTAAGTTCTAGGTATTGGTTCAGTCCCCATTTTTTAAACCACGGATACTTCTGAAGAAACATTAATCACTCATTCCCCAGTTGTTACTTTTTGAAAGGCCATTTTTATACCATTTTAAAGTTTACTCTCAAAATAAATTTCTTTTATTTGAATCACATGTATAAGCCACCAGGTAACTTATGTTCTGAGCCCATTTTAATTTTATTTTTTCTTATACTTTCTTAGAATAGCCATAATCTCATTAATTAGAGTCTCATAATCTGAGCAAGATATAACAAAAAAGAAAAAAGCCTTCCTACCATGACAATATTATTCTAACTAGAAATTATAATTGGTAACAAAGTTAACAAACCTAGAATTAGATCACATACTTCAAGAGGTCATCAACAAGTGTAACAGAATGTCAGTGAATGATTTTTATAAAGTATTAGTGTAACAATCTGGTTTCATAATTGGTGAGCTGTAGCTTCTTTTTACTGCATATAAAATGAAGAGATCCCTTCATCCACAGTGAAAAATGGAAAATCATTCAGTTTGGGGGTTTTGGTTGCTAGTAGCAACAAATACTGGAATATTGCCATCTGGCCTCTTGTTTTAAATGAGATTTGAATCATCAATTTAATAATGGATAGAGTTCATACTTAAAGAAATAATCATTTGTCATATCTTAAGAAAACTTTGGTATAAAAAAATCCATTGTATGAATTAATGCAGAGAACATAACAATCAAAAGAGATAAGGTAATTTTTATTTTTGTTACTAGTGCCTCAAAACCTTAAGCTTACAAGGTTCTAAGTGATCAAACATCTAATAATGAGGGGAAACTACTAAGAGCAATTAGTTTGTTACAAGCACTCAAATCCAGTAACCACCAAAGAGATTAAACCATATAGAATAGTATTTTGAGCAGACTTGTTAGTCATATGGTGTCCACTATAAAAAGAATAAAATTAAACATAGCAGAGAAAAACAGACAAAATAGGTAAAATATCCATGTTGCTATTGCTGCTTCACACAAGATGAAATAAGAGTTCAGAACATGGGATCCCCAAAGTTATAAGTGTCTTCTTCATTTGTAATCTGTTTATATAGCTGGCAAAGAGTTCCTACGCACCATGGTGAGACCAGGAACAGGCTTCTGGGTGTTGATTCTGTCCTGGAAACTCTGGACTCACAATGACTTTTTTTTCTGAATTTGTATACCAAACTGCCATCACAGGAGAAATCAATAGGAATCAGATGCTTGACCATGGCAAATTAGGAAAAGATACCACTCTGGAATAAAGATAAAACTTAATCACAGATTTTACCAACGTTGATTTTGACTGGAAATCAAGGTAACTGTTTTCAACTATCTTTGTGTGAGTTAAGCGCATCCCTCTGATGAGAAATGATTCTCCTGACAAGCCTCACCCTTGAACGGTGCATTTATTGTAATAAATGCAATTTGTGCCTAGAAGCACTTTCATAGCAGTAAATAGAGACTGACTCCAGTTAAAAAGGCACTTCAAGACAGACCGGTACAACCTTCCGTTCCCAAGGACCACAGACTTCCAGGTACAAAGTATGTCTGGGTACGAAGTACAGTCTGGAACTCGGTCAATTTTATAGATTATAGGCTTATAAGTAAAACAGACTTTACGTTACTCAGTGGTGCCAACAATATCATCATTCCAACTCTATTCTCACTGGTAATCCGCCAGCTGACACCAACACTGGCAGTGACAGAGACAGGCTCTGCATTCCAGGCAGGGCTCCACCGACTGGCAGGTGGCATTTACCACTTCCATTACCTAATGTGGACTAATTATGACTTTCTCCCACAAATGGTGAGTATATTTTAATAATGAATGATGCCAACGTTACAAAAAATGTATTGATACCATTTGAGCCACTGTATGGTGATACATATTTTTAAATTAAGTGAAAATATGGACATTTCAGGTGGTTAGAAAATAATCTCAGCTCTATACATAAGCTCTTTAGCTTGGTCAGGTAGGTCCACAAGTTTTAGCTTCACAGGGAGTGAATCACAATGGGAAACTGGGAGAATTGTTTAAGCCTCTATTACAATAGTTATTACTGTTTACAGCAGTTCCTTGTAACCATTTATCTCTGACATTTATAAAACACTAATCACCATGGAAATGCCTAGTATATGTCCCAAGCAAGAAAGACAGAAAGTCACTGCCTCCTTTATTGTGTCTTTTACCACAGAACTAATATCTGTAGGTGGCTTTTCCATGCAATATTCTATTTTAATATAACCTTCTCCCAGGAGCTAAACAGATTTTAAAATTCTTTAAATATAGAAAAGGACAGACTGTTAATTAACTTCCTCTATCATGCTTTTATATCATGGGACGAAAAGAAAGAGCTGATAATGGTCTTTCAGCAATCAAAAGGAGAAGGAATTTTAAACCAGGAAACATATAAGAGATACTACTCTGCCAAGGAACTTGAGAAAAGAGTCTTGCTCACCCCGACAAGTTTGCAACATATAAATCCATAAGCTCCTAAGGAAAAGAGACACTAAATTTCAAACACATTTTATACTACTGAATTAAATAAAGTTTTCCAGCTGAGGGAAATACGGTGTCCTGATAATTATCAAAAAAGCCCCCTACAAGAATAATGCAATTTATTAAAAAAAAAATTTAAAAGTATCCAACAAAAGAGTACATGATTTCTAGGATATGATTTCCAGCTTATATCTGGGCTGGGAATTAAACGAAAGCTCACAAAGCGGGCTGCTGCAGAGCCAGGAGCCCAGGACTGCCTAACTCCAGGATTTATCATCCCTCAGCCACCTGGGTCTTGTTTTCTAGGCCTGTAACTGCCATACAGATTGTCTTGTGCCCCAAGAGAAGGCACATCACAGGAAGGAATTCTCTAGAAGATCAGGTAGCATTTCTCCTCACCAGATGTGACAGATATCAATCAGAATAAAACCAAACACTACAGAAGATAAATTCTCAAAGAGTGAGAAAGAGCTTTGTCTGTGTGACTCCAGTGCTGCTGCTTTTTGTGCCAGGCTGAGGTGCAGCAGTGAGGGGGTTCTGTGCTGGGTTTTACCAGGCAGAGCAACCCATTCCGCTCCAACTGCTGCCAGCTCCCAGGACCAGCCACAGATTTCAGACAGCCCAGGGAAGTTTATTAGGAAGTTTACTTGCACCACAGAAGTGGGATCATTGTCAAGCCTTCTTTTTAAAAATGCCACTTTCAATTTTCCATTCAACAAAAGTATTCAAAGAGTATGAATGAAATGCAATCCATTTCTTAAGAAATTAGGTTTTCTTTCCTATTGCTGAAGTTTGAATCTTTGGGTTACTAGTATTTAAGAAGGTATTCAAAAATAATTTTTTTAAGGGCATATCCTCATAAAGTCCTTTCATAGAAAAAGCACCTCAAAGAAAACACTTCTTTTTTCCTTTTTCTTCATTTTAGGAAGACAAGAGGCATAACATTACAATCAGAGAGAAAAGCTGTCCTTATTCTCTGACAACCATAATGTTAAGCAAGCCAGATGTTGCTTTCACCTGCACCTAGAGCAATCTACTTCTACCTCATTCAATAAAACCATAATTGGAATTGTGGCTCAGAAAGTGCTGGGAAAATACAAAAACACAAAACAGATGTGAAAGGACAGTTATAGGTGTATGGACACAGTAAAACTATTGATTTCATAAGTCTTCCTTTGATCTGCAAGCTTATCATGCTTTTTAAAGCCAAGAATCATTCTGAATAATTTTTTGTCCCCAAAATTCATATAAACACAGTTCACCAAAAGCATATTCTTACAAAGTGTTCTGAAATTCTTTCTCTAAAGTTAACAGATTAATAGTTTTCACCTGAGACAACTTCACTGAAATCTTCAGAGAATTAATGGAACACAAGATTATCAACACTGAAACCAATATTCATAGGAAAGTATTTGCATGGTACACTGTAGTAAGGAGATGAGAGTCAAGAAAAGTAAGCTTCTGGATATTCCTTGCAACACAGCTCCTCAAAGATGAGGACCTGAGGGCTGACCTGCATGGCTGAACATTACCCAGTGATGCCTCTTTGCATAGTACTTAAAAAGAAAAGGAAAGTACATAAAAACAAAGGGACCCTCAAAATTCAGCCTGAATAATAGAGAGATGCTCAACACAGCAAATAATGTGCAATGCACAGCAAAAGGCATTGCTGAAAAGTTGTTGTGATACTGAAATTTTGTCCAGTTAGGAATGCTCGGAAACTGTCCACTAGCTCGATTTTATGTATCACTCTTTCAAATGACTAAGTTTATAAAACCTTCAAATCACCAGAGCTGGTCCACACGATGCCATCACATAGGGCAGGGCTGTGCACATTCCATGAAGCAAAGATGCAAGGCTTTTTCAAAAATGGGTACAAACATAGACCTTACTTTTAGATTTTTGGGTGGGCCACTGGGAGCCAGGTTCAAGTACAAATAAAGGCAGCAGCTCATTGTCAGTTTAACANTGAATGACAAACTTTACTAAAAATTTGCTATTCAGTCTAGTAATTTGCTCAGCATGTTTCCTGGTGCACATTCAAATGGTCCAGGGACGTTGTTACAGAGTAAAGGACTTTGCATGGCAAACACTGAGTGACTCAGATTTTTAAAAAGGAATCTGGAAAACATCCCATGCAATGCATCTGCTCATCTACCATAAAATTCTGAGGCTAAGGTTTCCTAAGTAGGAGGGAAATATGATTATGTACTTGGCATCAATATGAACTATACCACATTCATTTTCTTCTGTGGAAAAACAGAGGGAGATGTGACCCTTCTGATTCTCCCACATAACTCTATTAAACTACAAAATATATGGCCTGTTCTAATAGGACAAGATCTGTAAAACTCCACGTGAGCTGTTGCTGATCCAGAGGCCATGCTGCTTGTGTCCGAAACATGGGACATAAGTACATGGAATAAAAATTCATGTGCAACAGGCCTGGACAAATGACATGCAAGAGGGAATGCAGAGTGTGAATGCAAGCAGGGAATAAAGGCTGCAAGCTGATGGGAAGGTGGAATGGGAGTTTCAAAAAAACAAATGAGGAAGGTTCACTTTTTTTTCCAAAGTTCTATATTTGGATTAATCACTGACAAATCTGTCGAAGTCTGAGGTGTTCCAGATGTTTCCATTACGGCTTTTTTGTAACAGTCCCATGGGCTCATCTTGGCACACCTTGATAGCACATGTTTTAAGTCTGCAGGAAAACAGAGATGAACCTTCATGGACTTCTCCCAGCAAGTATCCTCCATAACTACTTTCTGGAATATAAGGAGGAAACCCTCAGGAAGCATTTTTACTCCCTTCAGTGAAGATGGACAAAATTTGGGGGCATGAAGGCCATTTTCTCAGGTTCTCATTTGTTAATCCCAACATTCTCCTGCATTACGTTATGTAAAATATTAACATTCACTGCTATTAACATCCTATACCCTCTTTTTGACACACAAAGCAGACCAAGATGCTGTGCCCATTCTGCAAGATGGCAGGTTGGGACCTGGGTTTCCTCATAGTTTACCATCCAAGGACTGCAAACAGCCCATTTGGGATGTTCTGTGGGCAGCAAAGGAAGGCTGTGTGATTGCCCTGTTCCAAAGGTTTACGTGCTCAGATTGAACCCTGTGCAGAAGCAAGGCAGGAAGCTTCTCCTGCCCTTGGAGAGCTGAGCGTCAGCCCTGTCAGCCCACAGGAACAACAGCCAGAGCAGGACCCTGGGGACAACAGGGGCACAGATTGCAGCAAAAGCCAGACTGAAAGTTTATGGAAAAAAAGAAGGGATCTGTCAACTTCATGGATCCAAGCCATGGAGCTGAAAAAACAAAAAAAAATTCTAGAAATCAGAGAGACTCTGTGAAGTTTGGTTTAATCCAGAAGCCACTAAGCCAATGAACTGAAAAGCAAAATAGGAGGACTATCTCTTTGCCAGCCTCTGGCAGGCAGAAGTAATTTATTTTAATCCCATTTTGTGGAGGTTTTCCCTCATTTGGCAGTTCTGTTTTCACCTTGTTATAGAGTTAGTTTGCTTTACACATTATTATTAGAGTATTTTGATTAATATAGCTTAAAAAATGGGAAGCATTTTGGCTTGCTGTTTTTAAAGGAAAGGGCAGGTGCAGATTCACCTCTGGTAGTCCTATATTCCAGCTCACACTGGTTCTGCTGATAAAACCCAGTAATTAAATACAGCAGCTGGGTCTATAGTAACAGTGAAGGTATGGATCCAACACCTGACATGAAGCAGCAGTGTTTTATGTCTGTCATGAACTGAAGTGCACAGAACAGGTCTTGAATTTTCCATAACCGAAAATGCTGTTTGGAACTTCAGAACAGAAGCATAAATTCAGAAGCGCTCAGACAGAACAATGCATGCCCAGATAATCCCCAGTCCGTGCCAGTATCACTGGTCTAGCAGTCTCCTCTTGAGGTATGTTTTCATAGAATAAGCAATATCTACTTGGGAACCACTAATAAGCTAACAAAATAGCCTTTCTTCCAATTCTTTTACTTGTTAAATATGTCAGTCAGCAAACAGGATACAAGATAATGAAAGAAAATCCACTACACTGCAGGTGCAAGGCTTTTTAGGGTAATAGAATAACTAGAAGTCTCTGGCAAACTAATATTTTCTTCCTACAATAATCACTATCCAAAATGATGGATTATGATTCCCAAGAAACAGCAAACATTAGGGCTTAATTCCTTTAGAAGCAGCAGAAGTCTAGGGCACATAAGAGATGGCTGAATTTGTGTAGTAAGGGTCAGCCAGTCTATTAATAAAGAATAGAAGCTTTAGGAGAAGCTTTAATGTTTCATGGATGCATATATGTGCTTATAGAGATGGGACGGGTCGATACACTCACAGAAGCCACAATGAGGAAATGAGGAATATACTGCAGATAGAATTAGTACCTATTTGTATCCTAAATGCAATATGCAGAATACTTTTATAAGAAAAGTATTATGACACAGTAATTTGGCCATGAGAGGGTAATTGACTTAAGATATTCTGATAAAGATCGATTGCCAGGGTTTGGAGTTATGACACCAACAAAGTTACAATGACATTAGCACAAAGAGAGAGACACAAATCCATTATAAAGATACAATCAAATATTCAAAAAAGCCTGGCATGCTCATTACTTATTCATGCTAATACAAGTATATTAAGAAATCTAAACAGTGTTAGCATTCAATCACTCACAAACCAAATGAGGTTTTGCATTTATCAGCCACCAGTCATCAAGAATGTAACATTAGCTGTACAAAGGTGGTAATATGACATAACTGGAGATATTTATATCAGTCTACACAGACTGAGAGATACAGTAGGATTTATTAAAGTGAGTAATGCCTTCCAATTCAGCACAGCAATAAAAGAAATAGCTGTGCAGAAGTCATTTCCCCAGACAATAAGATTTACCTTCACAATCACTTAAAGAAGTTGTGTATGCTTTCAAGGGTCTAAAACAATCTTCTCACCATTAATAAACAATTTGGAGCTTAAGTCTGAAAATACAGAATTCAGTGCTAAAATTTTTTAAATATACCCCAAAAACCAAGTGAGTAGTCAGGGTGTCTGCCTAGCTGAGGGTTTAGCACTTTTTTTCTTAGGCTGATTAAAAAACCACCAAGGTTAATTTAGACTCAAATGGATGTATAGGTTTAATAAAACTCCCTCCATATTGCCCTTGAATGTCAAATAGTTTTGTCACCTGCTGGCCCCAACACATTCAACTTTTCCAGTTGTCTATCTCTATACATCGCACTGCATATTTTCTACACATTGCACCAAATGCCTTTGCTTTTCTCACCAAGAGTTCGATCATTAACGTTTTTGGGATTGGGCGAGGAGCAGAAGTCAAACTCTGATCACCAACACAACAACATCCAAACAATTCCAGAACTAAACAAAATGCTGAGGGTTGCTATATGGTGCGTGACATAGCTCCTAAGGTAAGGACACAGTGCATCCACAGGGGATGTTTACACTTGCTTTACAGCAGCACTTAAGCCAGGCATTGCTCCGGTTTGATGCTGATGACATGCCATTTATAAACTGTGACTGATAAACCTAATGCCTCTGAAATCAGATAAAACTTTGATAAATGACTTCTTAGGGAGCAGGCTGCAATAGCCACTTCTGTCCACGTTCAGCCACCCTGCTGCAATCAGCACCATTTTGTTTAATCAAGGGTTCAGACAACAACACATTTGAAAGCTATCACACTATTAAGAGATGTGAGGATAACGTATCCTTCAGGAAAAGAGTAAGACGGAAAACTACAAAAACTAAACCCTTTCTGTAACAGTTTTTATAGCATGAGTACTTCCTAGAAAAACCCACAGAATTTAAAGATGATGTTTATTCCGAGGGCTATTCCCATATTCTGTGGTGACAAGACTTGAGAGAGACCCTGTAGCAGAATCAAACACACAGTTTGGTAACACAGTCATTTTCTCCTTCACAGGTAAATTAAAAGACCACTGATGCTTTAACAAAAAACAACGTATTATGCAAGAGTGGCTTGAATACAAAAATGATAAAAGGAGCACCAGAACTATAGCAGTGTAGGAAAAACAGATTACAGTTAAAGCAAAATAAAATTGTGCCAAGGCCGCCAAAGCCATGCCACTTCTTTTCTACAGCTTCCATAAAAATACAATATGAATTTATGGTGATGTCAAAAAGCACGAGGTACAGAAGATCAAGTAGAGACTGATCTGTTTATATCCCGAGCACATCAGCCTGCTGGGCAGAATAAACTAACAGTTCATAGATCCTAAACACTGCCTATTTACACCTTCCCTCCAGATTGTGTTCACAGGGTGAGTGCAGAAGGATATTATTGTTCATTTGATCTTCACCCACTGGGACCAAATTTCCAGATTCGCATATGATTTTTGAAACAGACGGGCAGCATAGTGTTTGTTACTTTCTGAAGGTGGTTAGCAGCCATGTGAGGTAAATGATTTCATTTTAAGCAGAAATATTATTCATATATCAGGGGTTTTAATTTAACTCTGATCCTGAACAAGGGAGCAGAACAGAGTTACAAGGCTTCCAGAGCTGACAGAGACAGAAGAAAAATCAACATTTAGGAAGGGAGTGGGCCAGCAATTACTTACCAAACATATAGCTCTTAATTATTCCAGGAGACCAGTTTACATCTCCAAGCACAGACCAGATATCTGTTCAACCTTCAACATTTTAGAAGGAAATAGCTTGACCATCCTCAGTGAAGGAGGAGGCTCCTAAGCAGTAGCAGTATCTAGTAGCACTAATGAAATAATCTAGTGCAGGTACTGCTTTAGTAGTGATTTTCTTACAACCAGGAGACTTAAGGGAATGCATTTTTTAAAGAAGCTGAAGGATAGGATAAGGATTTTAATGAATGGTGACAAAATCCCATTTCTCAGCCCTTAACAGCTTCTGTGAGAAGAGGGCAGAAGGACTGACAGTGAACTGTGAAGCACCTGGACTGTGCAGAAAATAGTCACAATTAAAATCAAAATTGTGATAATCAGAGTTCCCAGGTAAGGCAAATTAATGAACCCAAGATCTACACTGCCCTACCCTGCCTTTCTCTTCATCTATGGTAAAAAATAGCCAAGTACAGAATAATGCAAAATCATGGGATACAACTATCATCGTTAAAGACAACTTCGGCTCTGTCTTTGGAAATTAAACAGGAAGCAGAATTACCCAGATAAAGATGATTTGGGTTGATCTAAATGAGGAACTTCCACCTTGTTACAACAAATGACAAAACGGCAAACCTCTCCAAAATGCAGGTATGTAACTAAATTCTGCTATCAAATGAAATAATTGGGACCAACATAACACATGCAGCATCACTCCAATCACTGTGTCCCTGCCTGGTGACCATTAATCTTTCTTTGCCCAGTTTCTTTGTCCACTTCATCTTGGAACGAGAACAAAATGATAAAGAGATAAATCTACCTAGTACAGTACACAAAATAATGCTGTTTTTTAATTTAACCCTTCACTTATTGTTTTATGCTTTTCAATATTTCCAGAATACTGCAAATATAAATGGTTAAGATATTAAGTGAACAAACAGCTGGTCGAGAGTGGTAACTTTAAGCAGATGTTTCACCTTTTTTTTTACATTTTCCCTCAGAGCACCATTAAGACCCACCCTGAAAACTCTGGGACAGCCCCACCCCCGATCTCCACAGATCCAGCGGATAATGATTTGACATTAGGGTTCCAAGAGTTTCTGAGGGAAGAGTTCACACTACTGCCTATCAACAAGACCTTTGGTTACTCAGCAGCTATGTACATTAGAATTTGGCAACTGAGCCAGACATGCCTGTGTTGCTCCTAAAACTCAGTCTGACTTTTGTTTCACGCTTGTCAAAGAAAGAACAGGAAAGAGTAGANAAACTTCCCTTTTAAATTTCCTCTTCTTGTCTTCATCTCTCTTATGAATCCTACCTGACACCTCTCTTTCTCAAATCTGCTTATAAAAAGACAGTTCTCATTCATGCAGTTGCTCTGATGACCTCCTTAATAGTTCACATTTCAACACAAACATCTGGTTGGACTCTTACATTCCAAATGAGTATTTCTCACCACAATCTGTAGGCTTAATGCAACACAATCAGGAGAACAAAGTCACTAAAACTCATGTGTCAAGAACCATGCAAAGAAAATACTATTAAAAGGAAATAAAGGGATTAAAAGACAACTGGATATTTCTGAGTATTTTCTTTGCTTTTATCCTATCTCCTGACATAATACAGAAAATTTGTCCCAACAACCCAGATTTAGTATAAATCAACTCATTGAGAAGCCAGAGTGCATGACTGCAAAAGATCTGTTCTGTACAGAACTGGCTTTTCCTGGAGAGGAAAGCCAAGATGAAACTGGCAAAAGTTAACCATGATACATTTTGTCAGCTGTTAATTTGATTTCATAAT